>LQRL01169620.1:27950-38706 GCA_001703475.1 Hydroides elegans | reverse complement strand
ACGTTTAATGAGAAACGTGTTCCTAGTCGTAGTTAGTTGCTCATCTATTATTGGTTAGCTTAAATAATTATTTATCATTGAAATATTGGATAAAGTATGAAAAATATGTGTTTCAAAGCCTCGCGGGGCTTCAGTCCTAGCTGAAAAATTCAGGGGGCTTGTGTCCTACATGCAGGGATGGTGGACAAATACGATTGTGTACGCCTAGATTCTAATCACATACAACTGGGGGCCCGTATTACAAAAGTTGATTTTTTAAATCTTTTTCTTCAAAAACTCAACGAATTTGAACAAGATACCGGTTTTGAGATTTTCCCTTGTGATTTTATGAATAAAAGTATGACAAACATGAGGCACAGATCAGCCACATGACCAAATCATGAAATTCCATTGGCTATTTATAAATACTTTGATCGGAAAAACCCAAAATAGCATTTGTTAAAAAGGAATACAAACATGTTTTAGAAGGAATATGGGTCATCTCCACAAGAAAGAGCCAACTGGCAAAACGTTATTACAAAGAAAAGCCCAGTGGGCTGGGCTTTCCAAAAATGACTGCACGAATACTGCATTTAGCATTATATAAAAGTCACATTACCTGGCAACAGCACCTCCACAATCTCCTCCACCCCCGTCGTCTCCCACTCCAAATCCCAGCTCTCACAGTACATCACCGAACACACAAACTCCTCCGTTCTGAACACCATCACATTGCTCTCCTCGTCACAAAGGAGTTGTTTGCATTCTTCTAGGGATTGAACTTCTTGGCTTATGGCGCTTGAGATTTCGCAGGTTGGGGTGGAAGGTGTGGAGGGGTACAGGCGAATGAGGTCGAAGTCGGTGTCGCAGGAATCTGGAAATGTATGGAACAATGGAAATATTGAAAAATCATGCTTGATTTAACAGGAATCTGAGACATTTTGAAACAAGGGAAGATATTGTCAATTCATGCTAGATTATTCTTATCGATAAATTGAATACTTGTTTGTCCTGTTACTTGCAGTTTGTTTCTACATGTAGGACGTTTTCTTTTTTTCTTTTTTTTTTTTTTTTTGAAATTGTAAACAATATGTTCCTTCGCTTGTAATTAGCAGTTGTTACTATACCTCTGGTATAAATGCTATATGGAGGGGTGGATGTGATACAAGAAAAACGAATATCATATAGGATAATTGTAAAGAATATAATCTAATCTTTATTGTATGCATTTGAAACAAAGAACACGACATCGTTACATTGCATCTATACACAGGAGACTCTGGTTTATCGGAACTCCTCGGGACCGGTGAAATTAACAGTAGTTTTCAATGTTTAAGGAAAAAGATCGAGAGCCCTATCAATCATTATTTTCTGCGATCAGGTGGGCCGAGTGTATATTCATGTAAAGTGCAATTATATTTTTTAAAATACCTACATGTAGTGCAGTTGTCTCCCGGATCATAACCCAACTTGCACAGGCAGTACGCCTCGAAGGAATCCGGATTTTCCGACGGTGGCACGCAGCTGAATAGGCCGTCTTCGTCGCATACATCGCACTCATCTGTAATTATTTATATAAAACTGGTTATACTTTTTTTCAAGAATGCAGAAAAATAAAACTACATTTTATATTATGAAAAGACTGCTGATCAAATTATTCGTTTCCTCATGCGCCACAAAACTAATATTTCATTTAGAATGTTCATGCTCTGCATTTTAAGGATTGTTTGGATGTATGTGATATGCATTAAAGATGTTGAAATAGAAACTGTAGTTAAAATTGAAGTTTTATATAAAAAAGAATTATCATTGCAAAGAACAGTCTTATTGAGACATTGAAATTCTGTATCCAGCGTCTCTCGACTTATCAATCGCACATGTATATTAAGTTGGAAGCCCTGTGTTATAATATTAGATAGATGAAGAATGGCGGGGTGTACTCACCACAATCAGTTTCATCCTCCCCTTCATCACAGTCTTCTTCGCCGTCGCATATCCGGAATGAGGGCAGGCATTCCTGCACGTCGTCAATCAGACACTGCAGACCGTTTAAGCACTGCGGAATGCTTACTGGAAAAGAAAGAGCATCAAGAATATCTTTTATATGGTTATTGATAGTGAAAATTTGAATGCAAGTTAATGGTTATTGAAACATGCCATTTTTTATGAAACGGAAGATCTAGAACCATTGGCTTTACATATAAGTTTTTTTGCAACAAATGTGTATATCTTACCTGATCATTATGTTTTCATATTTGAGATCATAAATAGTAAATGGTTTCAAATTAGACTTATGCTTCCCCTTATAAATCCGCCTATGGTTAAAACACCATATACAAAATAAGGGGCAACATGGCGATTTAAGTCCGTTTAGGGATCAGAGGGACCAATACATCATATGGCTAAAACGTTATTTTTGGAGGAAAGTCCAAGGCATAATGGCAATGGGTGAATTTATATTTCCGTGATAGGAAGATAACCCCTTGCATTTCCGTAAGTCGGGGTTAGAGGAACAAATCTCCAGCAACGCATCCCGGGTCGGATTCGAACCCGGGGCATTGAGATTATAAGGCGAGCGCTCTACCACCAATCTACGGCTTTCCAAAAAATATCTTACCGCATTCTTCCGGTTCATCCTCTCCATCCGGGCAGTCGCGCACTCCATCGCATCTCCATTCGAAAAGGATGCAGCGTCCAGAGTCACAGAGAAAGGTGTCGGGGAGGAAGCCCTCAGATTCGCCACAACCTACAACATACAACAAAATAAAATTAACATTTATTAGATTATGAAAAGTGAATGGACTTGGGTGATTTAAGCGGCTTGGATTGATTTCTAATACAATGTACATTTAACCATATATAGGGGTTTTAATTGTACCCCTTCTTAGTATAATGAGTTTCTCGAATGAATCGAATTTTAAGTGATATAATAATACTTTATGTTGAACGGGAAATACGTGATATTTTTGCCCGAGGGCCCCGAAACGGACGGACCGAAGGCGCAGCCTGAGGTCCGTCCGTTTCGGGGCCCGAGGGCAAAAATATCACGTTTTTCCCGTTCAACATAAAGTATTATTTTTATTACATGCTTTTTTATGGTTTAAAATTGAGTAACACAAAAAATAATTAATAACAATAAATTGGACTATGTTTTTGTTGACATATGCAAATTTGCCAAAAATGGGCTCTCGATATCAAACTCCCTATTTCGTATAAAACAAAAATAGCAATAAAACATTAAAAATGTAAATAATTCACAAAAATAAAATAGGACATTTATTATTTTTATTTTTATTTCGATTTCCACATTATCGTCTTTTGTATTTGATAAAGAAATGATGGTTATAATTTATACTTTTTTCGTCTGCTTTCGAATGTAAACAAATCACTCAATCACAAAGTTTTTCCTATAAAAATGGCATTTCCAAGTTTTAATTTAGGAGTAAATGATATAAACGTATTTCCCGATGAATATCTTTATGATAGTGATAGTATGGATGACATTTTGTTAACGATTAGTCCGACGGCTCTCGAAAATAGAGACACTCAATTTCCAGACATCCCACTCGAAGTTCCAGCAGCACAACTCGACACAAGTAAAAGTGATAGTATGGATGACATTTTGTTAACGATTAGTCCGACGGCTCTCGAAAATAGAGACACTCAGTTTCAAGATACCCCACTCGAAATTCCAGCAGCACAACTCGACACAAGTAACACCGACGATACAAGCCCTATTGATGAAGAAGATAACAATCAGGAACAACCCGAAAATGAGGAACCGTCGGACAATGAACTAGAACAAACTGAGCAAAACCTACGAAACTTTGTTCAGGGTAATAGAAACAAAAACACTACTGGAAAAACAAAAAGAGAAACTGATCGCTTCAAAAAATTCCTTATTTCCAAAAATGAACAACGCGAAATGCATCATATTCCACCAGATGAATTGAATATATATCTCGGTGATTTCATCAAGAACCTTCAGAAATTGAATGGGGAAAATTACGAGCCAGACTCAGTTTCCAGTTTTTTCAGGTAATGTATATTCTTTATAACTTTATATTTTTTATAATTTATAATACTATAAATATAAGTTATTTAAAGGAATATGAGGCTACAAATACAAATAAATATATGATTCCTTTATAGCTCACAATTTATGAACTGTATATATTTCAATAAAAAAATAATATTGAAGATAGAGTGCTACATTAGTTTTTCTTTTTTTATAGAAGCATTGAGCGGTCACTTACGGATCTGGGATATGAGGCATCACTTTCGAAGAGCGATTCTTTCAAACTCGCCCGCAGTGTACTCGCATCAAAAAGAAAGATTCTAAAAAGTGAAGGTGGCGGAAACAAAGTCAACAGAGCCGATCCATTATCTCCCCATGAAGAAGACACTCTTTGGGAAAAGAAAATAATGGGTCCACATGCCGCAAAGCCCCTCTTGAGAGCAGTCTGGTTCCTAACGGGAAAGCTAATGGGTAAGCATTTTTCTTGCACTTCATTTCCTATACTTTTACATAATGGTAAGTTTTGTATTCATACAAGAGCACGTTGTATACGCCAAAATACTAATGAAACAACTTATATCCGCAAAAAAAAAAAACATTTCTAAATATATAGATTTTTAGTTCTATAAAAGGCCTTTCAATTTATTAGGACATAGGGGGAACCAAGAAGCAAGACAACTTCGATGGGGGGATATGACAGTCGAAAAGGATGAGCATGGTCGCTATTTGTCCTTCCGAGAACGTACTACGAAAACAAGGCAAGGTGCAAGCGCGGATACCAGGGACGCTCCTCCGAAGGCGTACGAAAATCCCGAAAATCCATCAAGATGCCCGGTCACTCTGTATGAAAAGTATGCAAAGTGCAGACCTCCAAAAATGCAAGAGTTTGGTACCCCGTTCTATTTGGGAGTCAACAATATGAATGTTGATCCTTCTAATGAATTGGCTTGGTATAAAAACGCAGCTATAGGTAAGAATACTCTAGGAAGTATGATGAAAAATATGACAAACGAGGCTGGGCTTGGTGGTAGATTTAGCAATCACACAGTTCGCAAAACATCCCTTACAAATTTACTCCAAGCTGGAGTCCCTCCAACTGTTATACAACATATCAGTGGCCACAAAAATGTTGGTAGCATTAGCCACTACGCTACCGCGAGTAAGGCACAGGTAAAGTGCATGAATGAAATCCTTTTAAACCCTTCATTGCATGTACCTGAGCATGGTCAAATCCAGTCAGACATTCCGAAACGAGGTTCAAAAACACAGGATGAAAGTCATACTGTTCAAAAACAGTCCCAATCGAATGATAAAAACATCGAAAATTGTGAAATTCTAATTAAAAAACCTCGCTTCGAAAATGCTGCTGGTGTGACTCAGAATCAAACAGCAATATCAGGGCTATTGCATAACTCAACTCTGAATAACTGTACCTTCAACTTTGCGTATCCCATGCCGGACAGCTCAAAAATTGCGAAAAATTAATGTAAAGTCTACTTACCAGGTCTTGAACTGATTTGATATTACCGTATATTATCCATACTATTTACTTTCGATTATTTAATCACAATATATCCATTAACAATTACGGGTATATATCCATGATTTGAGGGTGCTTCTCTCTCTTATGACGATGTCAAGAAAGCAACATATTCGTGTGCTAGGCGAAAATGCTGCAATCTGAAAGTGAAGTGTAAAAAAATATGTTGAATATTTGTTAATTAATGTAGATCTTACAATCACAATATTTTTTAATTTTATAAAATAGTTAAGTTTATTCATGTTCATATATACGTTTTTGAATATTGTTATTTTCATCGTCTCAATAAATTGTTAGCTAAGTCTCATAAATTGTTTCGACATTCCTACTATTTTCTACTTCATAAAAATGGCGACAAAATTTTACATAAATTTGACATGTGTTTTACATGTTCAAATAAAATCGATAAAACCTACCTTGTACGAGAAGGCATACTTTGTAAAAATACGTAAATATTATGTTTATATATCCTTTTTTCATTTAATGATTATTATATAAGAAATCGCTTAATGTATTTGTTATAAATTGTTATGAAATGTAATGTCACTTTCATTGACCTATTTCAGTTCCTTCCTCAGACCTTTTCACGGTTGTGTGAACAAAACGCGACGTGAATAAGTCCTAAAGTATGTCAAAACATTATTTGTTTTATGGTCAAATAAAATAAACTTTACATGCAGTTCATATGATGCGTTGTTTTTTTGTTAAATCATTTATATTTTTTGCAAAAATAACAATATGAATAAGTTGGTGTATTGATTTTACGAAACAAGTCCAAACATGTTTACACACATTTCATTCATAAAATTGCCGTAGTAAACAAAAACAACGTGCTCATAGTAAACAGACACATGTGCTCTAATTTTTGATTGGCTTAAAGCTTATTGACCTTGATACAACGTGCATTTCTGATTGGTCCATGTATTGTCGTAAAAATGACTGACTTCATATTCATGAGCCTTGGTATGCGCATACTTACATAATTAGAAAGTTCTCAGGACACGATTGAAAAAATACGGAGAATTATTCCCCGATTCAGTCTTTCTATGTTTTCTTTATAAAAACAACTTCAAGCATGTAATAATATATGAGCCTACATATTGTACGCAAAATTCATTGCTATGCCAGACTCTCCTGCCATTATTAAGATGTTGTTTTGACGTAAACTTCGCAATATGTTTCGGCCTTAAATTTAATTTAAAATAAATCCAAAACAAAGTCTAAACATCCTCGAACGATGTCTTAATTTGACATTTAATTATAACTCAATTTGGTTTCAATTAGGACTCAAGTGTGACTTAGTTGCAATTCAGTTAAGACTAGTTACTACAACTCACCACTGTCTTCACAATTTTCTTCGTCCTGATAATCCTCACAGTCATTGTGTCCGTCACAGACCCAGTCGGAACTGATGCACTCATCCGTCGCCTCGCAGTAGAAATCACAAACTGCAAACAAAATAATCTATGTTTTTGGAATACAATCTTTAAAATTTAAGTAGGATTTAAAACGTTTTTTATTAGAACACAAAGTGAGAAATAAACCTAAGCGTTCATTTTGAATTGTCAAGGTTTTGCCGCGAAAGAAAACGGTCTGAAAAAAAAATATGAAGAAATATGGATACTGAGCTTTCCATAAGTTTTTTTTTACATTTCATTAGCATATGATTAGGGACAGCCAAACTTCATGAGCCGTTAACAGTAACACAACTGCAGATACATTGTAGGTTTCAACGTTTCGAATTGGCGTACAATACAATGTGGATACTGAACTTTTCTGTGTGGAAGTTTTTTTCGTAGATTCTATACTTACAAGTGCTATTATCACAATCCACTTCATCAGCTGCGTCCTGACAATCATCCGTTCCATCACAAACCCACTCGTTCTCGATGCACCGTCTTTCCGCTTCGCAGAGAAAGTGTGTGTTGGGATCGCAATCTATGGATAATGAAATAAGAAATATAGGATGATGGCTTGTATACATTTATGCCTTTGTACTTTGTCAAATCAAATATAATATATGGCTTCATGTACAATGTATATCTTCTTTACTCCTCGCATAAAAAATGCGCATGAGAATCGCACTCGATGGGCATAAAAAATACCTACATATATATAGGATGACGGCTTACATTTGTATGTCTAATGCAAATGTAGTATCAGTAGAGGAGTTGTGACTGTATTTGTTCCGTTTATCTTGAGAGAAGACAAGCGGGATTCGCAAAATATATTTATACCGTGCAAAAATGTATGTTCGATTTCAATAAATAAGCATATAGCTCGATAATACTCGTTTGATAAAAAAAAAAAACAAATGAGGTGATTGGTTCATGTTAATACTCACATTCATCGCATTGTTCCTCATAGTAGTAGCCGGTGCAGATACAGACGGCCACTCCGAAGGCGGTCACCTGACAGGAGGACCCGTGCTGGCACTCGAGCTCGAAACAAGGGTGGTCTGGATAAAGACAAATACATGTATCAAATCATTTCTTGAACAAATAAGGGCCTGTTCACATAGGAAGCGACAAGGCGCGGCAAGTGGCAATATACTTATATGCTCTTTATATGATCTTGTCGCTAGTCCTATTAAGAACATATAATTGTATTGTCGCTTGCCGCGCCTAGTCGCTTCCCATGTGAAAAAGCCCTATAAGTGGACTTTATGAAAGACATGATATTGTATGTGTTGTATTTCCTATCAAAGTATTTGAAATATTAATTACAAAACAAAATTATATTGATAAACAAAATAAATGAAAATGAGACCAGATAATATATGCAAAAGTATCAGTCTTAACATTATCGGGGCCAAGCGTTGAAAATATTATCCATCATACATTTTGCTATGTCCATTAAGCCTTATCAAAGTCTTATACCCTATGTGGACTCACCAGTTGCATAGACACACATCGTTGCCTCCACTCCACTGCTAAAGATACCGCTCCCAAAGAAGCTCAACTCCTCTTCTCCCCCTTCTTCACCCTCATAGTCTCCCTCTCCATCGTAGTAATCACTCGGGTTATACGTCTTGAAGCAGCAGCCTAGATCCAGGCACGCCTCCTCGTTGCTGTCAAGGTCACCGCCGCCGCATTGGATGTAGTCGTCAAAGGCCATGTTGCATTCGTCTAGTTCTGTTTGAAGGGAAAATAAAATGGAAGATGTTATGGTTGTAGCATAGATGTTCGTTGGGTATTCACAACATTTTAGATAGAATAGACAACGAACACAGGAGCTTGGACACTAGCAGATTCACAGGGGAGTGCATCCGGTGCAAATTATCTCTGTTCACTCAGAAAATCAAAAGTATTCATATATGGGGTTAGTAATAACTCGGATTATAAGTCTTAAAGCAACATCCTAGATCCAGGCACGCCTCTTCGTCACTGTCAAGGTCACCGCCGCACTGGAGGAAATCGTCATAGTCCATGCTGCATTCGTCCAGTTCTTTAAAAGGCGAATAATACATTTATTACTTCGTGCCAATAACTTCCGTTTGTACGGCTTCTTCATGATGTATTTTTAATGTAATACATCTCATAAGATGTAAGCAGAGGCAGATCTATGTACGAAGCATTGAGCTGCGGGTGTTTCAAATTTTCAGTTTCAATGCCTTGAAATCTATTCATTTGTCGATTAAACGGAGCATGTCCGCTACATACCCCAGCATTCTTTGTTTCTATAAAGCGGCTACGGGAAAGACTTATAAAGATGAGCATCATTAGACTTATAAAGATGAGCATGACTATTCATAATGGTATGTACTGATCAAGTTAATGTATGGTCATGTTTACGGGACATTTTTTAACCCATACGACATGATGATGCAAACTTTAAGCAGTAAATCTTACCTTCAGTATCACCACAATTTATCTCATCCTGGCCCGATGGGCAATCTTCTTCGCCATCGCACTGCCAGGTCTCAGGGATGCAATCCAATTCACAGCCGAACTGATCGGTACGGCACACTGTAAGGCAATAAAACAAATTGTTACACGTATATGCATAATATAAAATATTATATATTTCGTGACACATGATGACGTTATATATTTTTTGATGATGCTGTAAAAAACACAGAAATTGCAAAAACTGTAAATGAAACAACATAATTTGTGTAAGCTCTCTTTAACATAAGGTTAAATTACATAAATAGCGAACTGCGTGATGATGTTCCTTTCACAACAATAACCATTTAATTCGTATTAGAAATGCATGCGACATATCGTGAACTTATGTTTTGATATGTAATTGAACCCAAAACCACATTTAGCAATTCAATTCCTTTCTTTGGGAGTAACAATATAACATATACATGTACAGCCAGTGTATTAATGTCAAGTAATATCTACAGTAAGATAACATTAACTAGTTGCTGTCAGAGAGCAGCAGGATCCCCCGTGCATGTTATTGTCACAAACAAGCACAATATTACCAGAGGGCTATAATTTCAAATATGAGCAAGACAGAAAAAATCTGAAACCATATTCGTCGATTAGAATGCGGGCTCCATAATGTAAATTATGGCGACAATCAAATCAATTTATTTGTCTTACCCATAATAATATATCTCTCACAACGGCGTTCTCACAACGTTTGTTTCTCACAACGTCTTTATCACAATGTCTTTCTCACAACGGCTTTCTCATAACGTCTTTCTCACAACGTTTCTCTCTTACAACGTCTTTCTCACAACGTCGTTCTGACAACCATTTCTCACAACATTCCTTTGTTCATAACATGAAGTTATACGCGTAATCTTTCGACAATTTTTGGCCGACTAAACTGAAACCTTGAAGTTGCACACCAATAATCCTTCGTTAGAAGCTATATGAACAGTAAAAACTTGTAACCACTTCATTGATAAAGATCTGACGTTCACAAGACACCAAATAAAGCTGGAGGAAAACACGAATTTCGCCTAAGTTCAAATGCCTGTAATTTCGACAATTTTTGGCCGATCAAACTGAAAGTTAACGTTGCACATCGTTAATCCTTGTTTGTATCGACTATGAAGAGAAAAAACCTCTATGCACGTCCAGTGATGGCCATGCATTGTCTACAAGACACCCACCCTAAGCGCAAATAAAACATGAATTTTGACTAAGTTCAGAGGGCTGAACAATTTCAGACAATTTTACGTCGATCCAATTGAAACCTTGACGTTGCACATCTATTTTCCTTGTTTGTATCGAATATGAAGAGGAAAAACCTCTAAG
>LQRL01169620.1:13999-27763 GCA_001703475.1 Hydroides elegans | reverse complement strand
GTTCAGAGGGCTGTAATTCCGACAATTTTACGTCGATCAAACTGAAACCTTGACGTTGCACATCTATAATCCTTTTTTGTATCGAATATGGAGAGAAAAACATCTAGGCACGTCCATTCATGGCTATGTGATATCTACAAGACACCCACCCTCAGGGTGAGACAGACGGACGGACGGACAGACGGACGGACGGACGGATAAGTCCAAACCTATATCCCTCCGTTTCACGGGGGATAAATATACCGGTAGGCTATATATATCATTTTAACCCTTACCGGTCTCGCACTGTCGTCCCGCCGTATTCTCCGGGCAAGTGCATCTTGGTTTTCCGGATTCTGTCACGTGACATGAGCCGCCATTGAAACAACTGAACTCGAGCCCGTCGATGTCGCAGGTCGTTGCCCTTAGTGTGGCTGTAAGGGAATCACATTAACATTACAAATTGATTGAAGCCTTTACAAAGTCTCGTTTTTGCTTTAGATATATCGCAAATTTATAGATTAAGGTATATATGTGGCAGCGAAACTTTAATTTGAGCGAAACTATAGTTTCGCTAGCGAAAGATTAATTTTTCTGATAATGTTGGAAAAAACAGTCTATTTTAGATACTTTAACAGTCAAAATATTGGATTTGGCCTAAAGTGATTATGTTTCATATATCTTTTTATCCAATTATGTGTATTAATGACATAAAGCACACTCCCAGATAGGATTATCCGTGAGTTGAGTCATGAACTGAAATCGGGGATTAATCGGCTTATTTCGATTACATTATTGAATATAACAGCATAAAAGCTTTGGACAGATTGGTTAGATGACCCATAATATATTTCTATACATATGTTTAAAATTAACAGTGATTAAAAGCCTTTTATATAACATTTCGACATAAAAAACTTATATGATCCGATAAATCAATATTTCGCTAGCGAAATTAAAGTTTCGCTGAAAATTAAAGTTTCGCTGCGACATATAGGGGAGAGCGGGGCACGTTGTGCCGTGGGGCACGTTGTGCCACCCCACTTATCTCGTAATCCACTTATGAATGTTTTTGGTGTTTATTATCAATAGAAGGGCATTTTCATTTAGAACATCCCCAATAAAAAATAAGCTCCAATCAGGACCAAAGATTTTGTCAGCATGCATTTTTCAATTTTTACATACAAAAAGGAAGTTTGGGGTTTTGATTTTTATAATTTCTGTTTTCCAAGAAAATATTAGGAAGATCATTTTTGGTTGATAAATGCTATCACGTCGGACTAATTTGCCATCATACAAAGTTTAATTAACCTTACTCTTATACAACCAGAGGAGCGGTCGGATTAGTTGCTCAGGGTGACAGCGGGGCACGATGTGCCATTCATGAATGGGGCACGTTGTGCCACAGTTATTTTCGAATATTTAAAAATTTAAAATGAAAATACTGTTAAAATTGAATTTAAAATTAATTTATTTAATGTACGAATGGAATCCAGCATTAGAATTCCCATAAAACATAATTATTTAAAAAAAAACTCCAAAAAATTCACACAGATTTGGTGTGGGAGTTTGTTGATGAGTAGAAAGGAGTTGAGGTGACTGGAAATAAAGTGAATATATGTATACACTATATTTAAAACGTCAGTAAATATTATTTTCATGTATGATTCATGCCAATTTTTAAAGATAATCGAGTGGCGCATCCTCTGTTATGTTATGGCACAACATGCCTCACCTAGTGGCACAACGTGCCCCATGGGTGGGGTACGTTTTGCCATTTTTTTCAACATTTTTGAAACGTGATTAATGCTACACTGATAAAGGAATGCCTTTTATTTCTGGCACATATATTAGAGTAAAGGTTACCTTATAATATTAATATAATTAAGCTGGGCAGCTAACGTCACAGTCTGAGTATGACGAGAAAATGTTAAAAATGGCACAACGTGCCCCGCTCTCTCCTACAGTTCATTTTCTGTGAACGTTCCTCTTTTTTATTGACTTAAATCATATTATTTAATCTTAAGATCTTATATGTTTTATTTCGTGCAACATACATGTTCGTAGAGTTAAATTACATTCGCAAATATTCCCATGTAGCATCATAATAACAACATGTACGATTTGAATGTTTGAAGGGGCTTCTACTTGGGTCTGTTACAGTATTTAACAAATGAGGGCTATTACAATGATTAAACACAATGCATGTCGTGAACCAGTTAAACTTTATTTTCGCTTGACATATCTCTTTTTGTGTCGATGAAGGTCAAATTGGAACATAACCCCACCTAACTTGATTTTTTGAAATATTTGTTGAATAAGAACCCTCACGGGATACACAAGTAGATCTATGTTATCCTTTACAATTTAATGTTAAAAATAGGTTGCCTTAAATCCAAATATAATGCATAACTAGTTAAGTTATCAAAAAAAAAACATTTCGTTATAGTTTGGTTCTGAACAAAAATTACTTTGGGCCAACATGAATTTCATAATCAGCGCCCTGTAGATCTATCTTAACTTAACCGTAGTCATTTGACAAGAGGGCAAAACAATTTATTAAGGGGGATGGTCTTTCTTCATTCTTTTGAGAGCATATAAGCGATCTTGGTAACATTGCGACTATTTTTGCCTTAAATCTGAATATCGTCCGAGACCCAAAACCTTAATTCAAAATTGTTATGATATGCCCAAAACCATTGTTTATAAGGAAATGATAAGAAAACAGAGGTCCCCGACCATACTATTTCAAAACAATGGGGATGTGAGGTTAGTGTCACTTGTTTAAATTCATTTTTATTTCAGTAAAAGCACGGAATATCATTGGAAGATCATGTTATACACATACGTGTAGTACTTTGTCTTTGTTAGGGCAATACGTTGATGGCTGGAACCTCGAGCTCGGGGACGGACGGACCCAGGCTTAGCATTTGGTCCGTCTAACCCGTGCCCTCGGGTCCAACCATAAACGTAATGTCCTCACAAACATGAAGCATTATTATAATTGTAACATCTCAAACTTTAAATACTCACTCAATTCACATGTGTTTCCCGCATAGCCCAACACACAGTCACAAATCGTCTCAAACGTGAAGAAATCGGTGACCAGTTGGCCTCGTTCTGAACACTGATCCTCACCGTCAGGCGGGAAGTAAGTGGGTGTTGTGGTTGTGAAGGAAGGGTCGATGGTTGCGTTGGTTGGCGGTGACGCTGTTGATTGGATGGATAAGATAATGTAGTTTGAACTGATTGCTATCTATATGGTAACATCGAATTACTTTATAAGATTTCAGCTTAATACGTGCATTACATGGCTATGTAACTTACATGTACATGTAGACTAAACTAAACCAAAATTGATTTTGCCAGGCAGGATTTCTAATTGCATGATTTTAAAACCTATATTATGAATGGATACAATCCTCATATTCCTTACCAAAAGGTTAATTGGCCCTCGAAAAGGCCAGATAAATCATGTTTCTTAAAAGGAACATACGCTCAACTATAGTTTTGTAAGTGTGTAGTTGCAGTCTCATAATAATAATGAAATTCCAATAATACATTACATGCATATACATGTAGGTCTACTCACTTTCAACAGGAATCACTTCCACTGTATCATGATCCACCCTGAAATCTTCAGGCAGGAAACCAAGGAGATCTTGCCTTATTTCGTCGGCTGTGAAATCTTGATCGAAGGCCATTATGGAATTCACTTCTATAAATGTCAATTCGGTTACTCCAATCGGCCTGAAAAATGAAATGATTCAAACTGATTTTTTTAAAGAATACGCATATCCAGCGGGGAATGTCATTCATAATATGCAATTTCAACACTAAATATCGTCTTATTTAATAATTATGTGCGTAAAAAATATATTCGTTGATATAGGCCTACAGGTCTGTTTAGTATGAAATATTCGCTCTTAAATTTTCGCGCTAAAATATTTACAAATAGAACATACGATATATAAATGAGTGTTGTATCTTGTTTGTTTAGTTTTATATGAAACAATGTTATGTAGTTTATCATGTGTGAAAGTATGGTTGCATTACAACTTATAGTTGCTTTGATAATGAACTTTAAGTGAAAATCGCCGCGATTTTCACAAATAATGCAATATCTAAGTAACAATAAGTCATAATGCAACCAAACTTTCACACATGATAAACAACACAACATTGTTTCATATAAAGATAAACAAACAAGATAAAACAATCATTCATATACCGTATTTTCAATTTGTAAATATTTATGCGCGAAAATTTAAGGGCGAATATTTCGTACTAAACAGACCTTTCTTCGAAACCACCATCCTTCGTCAGTATTTATAAATGCATTAATTAATTGCAATAAGAAATTAGCCAGTTTGTATATCATAATGTAAAGCATTGTTATAGTAGCCTATACTTAAAACACATAATTTGAAAATAAATAAAAAAGGATAATTGTAACACGTACGAGAAGTTGATAGACAGGATGACCGGTCTAGCAATAGCTGGCGTCCTTGTATACGGTCTATATGTATTCGACATGGCAATACGTTGTTTGTAGTCGCGCCAAATCTCGGATGCATCGTCTGTCAGGTCTTGGCTGTACTCATCGCCGATAATGAAGTTGACGTAGAATTGATTGGGTTTGTCTGAAATATAATTAAACGTGTTTAAATCAGATAAGAGTTTTCTTGATATTAAGAATGATATTCGTTTGCCTCTGTTGTTATTGTCCATTTTGATTAAATTCAATGTTTAAGTATCAAACTATTTGTTTCATAATACGTCTTGCTTCAACTAGAAATCTCATCTCATCTACACTCATCGCAACCTACCACATGCTTCCTCGTCATATTCCGTCTCGCAGTCAGGGTTACCATCGCAACGATACAGCAACTGGACGCAAGTAGTGTCGTCCTCGCAGCCATAGAAGCCATCGAACTCAAAACAGGTGTCTTCTTCCCCACCTGCAATTTCGACACTTAATTTGAGCTAATTTGTTATGGTATTTGTGGTAAAAATCTACCTTTTTATAAGAGGATATCTTTCGTAGGCGCGGTTAGAGAAATTTTGCACAAGGGACGCTTTATACAAGCATAACACAGATGGTACAGACAGTTGATTTTTTGGTATAATACATTGTAAATGTACACAACGGGCCTGCATATATGCATACACATGATCTGTAAGAACTATTTATATTCTTTAAATGGTTTAAACGTGTTACCCCCATCCTCTTCTGTGACAGTTGGAAGAGTTGGAAGAGGTGGCTCCACTGAAAAAAAAACATTTATATTTCAACTGATATTAATCGTGGAAAAATCGTACATTTATCATATCTAACTTATGAAGGAATCATAGCGTATTGCATAATTCAATTAGAAAATACACCAATATTCCGAGTTATATAAAAGACATTGACTCTTTACCTTCGACTGGTATGACTTCCAGTGTGTCTGGTGGCAGAGGAAACTCAGCAGTAACAAATGGAAGAATGGTCTCCCTAATATCTGCAGCCGTGAACGGTTGGTCAAAGGCGACCGTGGAGTACACGTGGATGAATTCAACCTCTATATAATCTGCCGGCCTGAAAAACAATAGCGCATTTTATAGTTATTGTTGATATGTCATAAATGAAATATCAACTTTGTTTAGACTCAAAAGAGTTTGAAAGTGGATCGACCCAAATATTTGCAAATTAAGAATCCTCTAGAGAGCTTTTTTTACAGCATTAAACATATTATTTTGAAATCTATACAAAAATGGCTACAAAAAGCAAACAAAAATGAAAAACGTAGGTGTAAAAAAAACCCTTATAATTCCATACATGGGCGGCCGTACTACTACGTTTAAGTTATAATACAATTCCAAAGATTATTTAAAAGCAACACATTCAATAAATTGTATATATACTCGAAAGCAATGGTTTGAATAACAGGTCTAGCAAGACCACTTGGGATGGTTTCAGCATAGGGTCGATATGTGACTGCCATGGCAATCCGCTGTTTGTAGAATTCCCAATCCGCTGAATAGGCTTGAAGAAGGCCATCATTGTATTCTTCTTCGATCACGAAGTTCACGTAGAATTGATTGGGTTTATCTGAAAAATATGAAAGGTTTATTTTGTTTAACAATTAGACATGCGATTTACTAAATAATAGTTACATGAACCACGAAAATGACATGTAAAAGCTAATGAAAACGGTTGATTACATGTATTGAAATACCTGTAAGGGATCATTTACATTAAATTAGTGATTCCTTTCGTCCCTTGTTATTTGCACTGTTTTTCTTTGTAGATGATATCGCTAGGAGCGACAGGATTATCGCTCCTTGTGATTTGATACATACAGAACAAGATTGTCCAAGGACAGTGTGCCACAACTTGCACTGCTTTATATGATTTCATTTATTGAGATTAAGCTTGATTAATGAAAAGAAAAACGGTTACAACACGTTTAGGTCTTCGATCGATAAAAAACGTTATCAGTACTTTTCACCACACGATGTCAACGTACTCTAATCATTAAAAAACCTTCATTATGGCTAGCAAAATGCATTTATATTTGATAAATAACTTTTCCGATGTTATATATATTTTCTGGTGTATAAAATGCATTTATATCAAAATTGAATATCAAAAATGCGTTAATGTTTATAATGGACCGTACTAGTGAATACGCGGATTATAAAGGTCTGACCACATATGATGCATTAGCGTTTGCATTATTGTTAATGCATTTTATGCTTCAATCATTTTTATGCATTAAGGTCAAAAAAAGCATATGAAAATGCATTAAGGATGCATTAACGAATAAGCAAGCATCCGATAACATATTTCAATAAGTTAGCAAAGTGGTGGGACAATCCCCGTCTTACAAAGCAAGCCGTGGCTAAAAAGCTTGAAGCGTTTTTCGCGTTCCCATTATAAGACAAACATTGAAAATGATGGTTTGCTATGATAAAAAAGCGGTAAAATCATCCTATGCGACCGAGCCCTTATTACCAGGTATCTAAAGAATCTTCCCATTTGTGTTAAGAAAATTGAGCACTTGAGTTTCATATAATTATGCAGGTGTATTCTTTTGCTCTGTGTTGCTTTGAAATCTTATAGAGAGGATTGAAAGGACGTTTTTTAACCCGGGTGAAAAATGACTTTTATCAAATTTTGCCTATGAGTATTTATTATTCATATGATTGCATTTTATTTTGAAGATTACTTCCTTTTTAAAATGGTCAAGAAGCTATTCTGCCCCGCTCAGTCGTAATAGACTAATTTCTAGTAATATACTGTGGACAGGTTTTCAACATAATTTATTATAAAAGTAAAATGCAATCGCATTTTATTCATAGCCGTGGTAGTGACTACAGTATAGTTCTTATCTGCAATGAACTTATGTGTGTGATATATAAGACAAGTAACAGTGAATCTATTCAAAAAAATGTTAGACAAGTAGGTATACAATGAGGACTTGGAGTGTTTGAAAGTCCTCAAATTAAGTCATATAGATAAAGATACTGATGAGTGTTATCTTGTGATGCAAGTGAATTACAGTTATGTCCATAAAAAACTGAAATGAAATGTAAATATAAATTTTCCTAAAATACATGTAGTCAATGATGTGTATTGAAACGTATCTACCTTTTGAAGAAAATAAAATCATCTAGCAACAAAAAATATTTAATCAGGTAATTAACTTTCAATATAATATAAACACTCATTTATATAATTTATAATGCATTTTATAGAGATATAACATTCGGCATTTATTTTCATTTCATTTTAAATACACAAATATGTACAATAGATCCAATTTGTTTTGTTTGTATATCAATTATAACCGACAACAGCGTGCAAAAAAAGCTTATATGTGTGTTTGATAACAAAAGAATATTAGTTGGTCGTTTTATAAATGAAAAAAAATTAAAGAGCAGCAAATGATTAAATATTCGAATACACGATAAGATATGGCGACTGCATTGGAATATCTAAAGGAATGTCCAGTTTGCCAAGAGGAATATACGGACCCAAGGGTGTTCCCCTGCGATCACTCTTTATGTGTAAACTGTATTGGTCAAATCAAGAAAGGGAATAAGATCAAATGCCCCGTGTGTAATGCAAATCACGATGTGAGAAAAGTGAGGAGGGATTTTCGTCTAATGCAATTCCTGGATGCTCTTAAGGAAGAAAAGGAATCGAGTACGTCTAAAACACAAGGTACGTGGAAAACACAACACGACTGACCAAATCAGGCACAAGAAATGTAGATCAAAATCAATATAAATCAATGCTCAACCAAAAACCAAAATGGTGCCATTGTCAACCTAGGTATTATTTTAGAAACCAAAAACAATCATATCACTTGATAATATTTCTTATTTTATAAAAGTGTTTTTTCCCAATGACTTCTAGTACATTGTCATTGATAAAATGTACAGTTGAAAATAATAAAAGACCTAACCAATACAATTTTAGGATACCATTACTTGTTGAAAGTTGTCCAAAGACAATGTGCCACATCTTTAGCGCCCTATTAAATTTAATTTCATAAGTATTAACTTGTTTTCATCAAGTTAATGCACAATGTGTGAGTGTTGATTATTGACAGGAACAGATAAGACTCGATTACAACCATTCATTTTTTTTATGATTCAAGCGAATAAACTAAAGATTTTCCATTACCAGATTAATGATACGTCACACAATTAAGAAAAAGATAAGTTTTTAAATGAGCCATGTTTAATACTGGAGTAAGAAATAGAAACACACAATACAGCACAGTAACCTGTTTATTCTCTTTGTGTGTACTAATCTATATTTGTAATCATAATATCATAAGTTGCTTTTCATTCCTAGCCAATGCTCATTTCTCAACTTTTCAATCAATCCTCAGGTTTTTTTGTGTTCAAATGCTCATATTTAGCTATTTACTCCATTTTTCTTTCATTTATACTTAATCATTAATTACAATGTTATATATGTGTATTTTCGAATCCCCAAAACGTTAACATTGTTTCCCCTTAATATTCGTTGAAATTCCATGTTCTTCTTGTTTAAGCTTGAGTATTTAGTGGACTTTAGATAATTCTATTTTACAAATCACATTTTATAAGAGTGCTCATAATAGTCAATTTTAAGTTTCAATAGTGTAACACAGCTATATTTGACATTTCTAATTAGACTGTTGATTTCTAAATAGTCCTGAGTTATAAAATAACCTAAATGTTCATCAATCCCTCTCAATACTAATTGATAATTCATGATTCATAATATTGTTCTTATCAAATATTTGATTTTACCCATTAATTTCTATGGCATACATATTGCGAATCAAAACAAACTGCAATATTACTGCTTAACTGCTAAATTTTACATAATTCCGATATAATAATAAAGCAAAGCCTATGCGTAAAATTCGATTATCTATTTATATTGTTGATTTCTAGATGGCGGACCCATTTGCGACGTTTGTTCATGCGAAAGTGCATCTGACTGGTGCAAAAATTGCAAGCAGTGGTTGTGTAAAGGATGTAAGAAGATACACACCAGGATCGCTGCTACGAAAAATCATAAACTTAAATCAGTGTCCATGAAAATCAATGACATGAAAACGAAATACGTGCAAGAACTCAAGAGCATCAAAACGGTGTGTGAAGAAAATTCGGTTACAATGAAGCAACTCGAAGACCAATTGAGTGAACTGGAGGGATGTAAAATCGAAGCCCTTGAAATCTCAAAGAATTTGCGAACGCAGGCAATCAAGGATATTGAGGAATATTTCAATTCGATCGATGGCAAAATTCTCTGTTTTGTCCAAGATAAAATTGCCAAACTCGAAAAGAAACGAGAGGACCTTCAATCAATCATCGGCCAAACGAAATCAGATTTGCAAAGCCTTGAGGGAATGATTCAAAACAACTCACGCCGACTATTAAATGAAGGTGAAGACATCATTATAAAAGTGAAACAAGCTCAACAGACACAACTACCAATGGTTTTAGATCAGCAAAAGGTTGTGATCGAAGTAACAAGGGGTGCTTCGTGGAACCCGGCTATGACCGCTACACTGAATATTAGAACCGAAATCAAAACAAACACAAAAGCCTCGTCGACCGCTGCACCCGCAATGCAGTACGTATCTGAAACAGACGGTGTCAATTTATCTGCGCTCGCCACGATGGAATTCAAAAAGACGCACGAGGTGACATTTACCGGTAATTGGGGTTGCTTACGCGTCATTAACAATCAGTTATGGTCGTGCCAAGAAAGAGGCATTGCAATATATGATAAGACACTACAACATATAAAGACGCTACATGATAAGACATGGGAATCGATTCGGGATGTAACTATGATGCCAAATATCGGAATCATCATATCTTGTAAAAATGGATTGCTGTGGCTAAATGAAGCTGGGATCAAAATGAAACAAATAGATTCAAGAGGATTCACGAGTTTAGATCATTATAATAATACAGTTTATGCTTCTGTATCCAACAGAAACATAGCTGCCATATGCAGCTACACTTTCAGTGATGGCATTTGGGTCAGGCAAAGAAACATTAAACTTCCCAAATTTGGTTTTACAACAATCAGTGTAAAGGCAGACAAAATAACTATTTGCTATAATAGCCATGACGCGATTGACGTGTTTAACATATCAGGACAGAAGATCCATACATATGACATGAAGATAACCAAATATGCTTTAGATTCCGATTCGATATTTTTGTGCCAAGAGGATAGCGAAGGTGCTTTGCTCGTTGCTGATCATTTAAACCATCGGTTACAGTTGTTGGACAACAAGCAACAATGGAATATTGTCCACATGGAACCTGGACTGTTTTTCCCTATACGGGCGGTATACTTTGACAAAACTTTGTACGTGCAGTCTGGTACTGATCGCAGTGGGATATTATACAAATACAATACAAACTAAACTGCCGATTGCAAGTTCTCATTACGCAAAAAGAATTGGTACAGCGCTGACAATGAACAAATATGATTTACTTGTTAAAGACTTTATATCGATATATTTTATTCAAGTGGCTATATAAAAACAATATATACAATGGTAAAGTTTTAAAGTTTTTTATAATTTCTTTAAATATGTTAAGTCTCATTTGCCTAAAAATAACATGCTATAATGAACAATGGATAAATATCATATGAATGTAGTAAAAACACGGGGGTGGTTTTATGGTTTAATAGTTTAATAAATAGTTTATCAAATATCACTTTTTCTGACATTTAATGATGTATTCAGTTTTAATTAATTATTCCCAAATATACATTTTTAATATATTTAGAGCGTTCTCCGAAATATGATTTTATTTTAACTAGTTTGTAAACTCCTTTAGATGAGTTCAACTTACCGATCCATAATTTAGACGGTAAACGTCTTCAAATTATTTATTTTATTCTTTTCTACCGTTTCGCTACATATCTATAAGCACGAATGCAAACGAGCGATAATAGAGATTCAGCATTTTTGTTAATGACGGTAGTCATGGTGGCTAACTTCACTGACGCTGCTCACTGTGGAGCACCAGTTAAACGAAAACAAAAAGGGATGTCTGACTTGCCCTGCCTTATTGCCTATCTAAAATCTAACTCACCGAAGGGATGCGACGCTTACTTTATATATGACGTTCCGTATCGATACCTGTGCGGACCCTTTTGAAGGTCTTTTCTTAGATATTTGAGTAGGGATTTACGTATAATAAAACGTCGCCACACAGAACGTCGATTACGTTGTTTGGATACGTCATTAAATCATCATTTACTTGGAAGGCTCTCTCAATATTTGAATTTATTTTCACTTTTATTTATTTGCAAATTGTTATAAGGCGCTTATTATATTCAAATTTCAAAGCGCACACATAAATACTATGTATAAACAATGCATTGCTATAAAAGTAGAACTAAAAACATAATAAACATATATACTTATCTATTATAAAATGTAGAAAACAAATAAGTTTTATTTTTTTTTTCTAAAACGTAATACTGCTTTTTCAATTTCCATTAATACACAACTTAATTCATAACTTTGGAAGAAACACTCCAAAAGCGCGCTACCCAAATTTAGATTTACACTTGGGAACGACTAGCTGTAAATGACTTAAGGAACGACTAGGTGTATACGGTATCAAAAGATCAGTCAGGTATTTAGGACCACTGCCTTGTAAACATTTAAAACATACTTTGAAATTGATTCGTGCTTCAATTGGCAACCTATGTAAATGTCTTGAAATCGGAGAAGTGTGCGAGCGACACGGTACTTCCGATATGAGCCTAGCGGCTGTATTTTGGACCAGTTGCAATTTTCGTAGGAGCTTCTTATTGATACCATAGAGTTATCCATTTGCATAGTCCAATTTAGAGATCACCATAGCTTGTATATGGGTTCTTGATATATCTTCGTCCATGTATTTACGCATTCTCGCTATGGATCGCAAGTTTAAAACCGCAATTTGACACTTTTTCAATACGAACTTCTCCATGGATGGAAAGTGATTTATTGAACAAAATACCAAGGTTCCTAACAGATGATGCACTGTGCACTTTGTTCTCGCCGACCGTAATCCCGAAATCTGACAATTTGGACGCAAAATGTTTGGAACCTATACAAATTACCTCAGTTTTATCGTCATTTAATTTTAATCTGTTTATCAATATCCATGTCTTCACATTTCGTAAATTATTTTCTAGACGATCACATGCGCAGTCTTTAACGTCAATAAACACATGAATTTGCGTGTCATCTGCGTAAACATGATATGCCGTGCTCGCGACGCATATCACCTACTGGAGCCATGTACATTGTGAACAGGATGGGTCCCAGGACGCTTCCCTGTAGAACGCCTGTTTAGAGGGGTGCCTTCGATTAATAATGACCATCGACAGACCCTCTGCTTGCGCTCAGACAAATACGACTTTATCCAAGCGAGTGCGGTCCCCGATATGCCGAACCTAGACGATAAGCGAGACAATAGACAAGCATGGTTGATTGTATCGAATGCAAAACTTGAGTCAAGTAGAACTAAAGCACATAGTTTCCGGTTTTGCAAGACCATGCTGATGTCATTTTGCACCCTTAGAAGCGCAGACTCCGTAGAGGTGATATTTGCGGTAAGCCGACTGGAATTTTTCCGAAAAACCGTGAGTGTCAACGTGTTCATAAATGCGATTTGCAACGAACTTTTCAATCAGTTTTGACACAGATGCAATGTTCGACACTGGTCGGTAATGTTTGAAAATCAAAAACGAAATCCATTAAAGGATAGCCGAGATCATTAATAACTAGAAGGTCAGTGACCTTGGATCCCCCGTGAACTTTAACAATGCGTATATGCAGGATGGTCAGTTTTTACTAAAATTAACTTTGGAATTGACGAACTATTTTCGACAATTTTCAACCGATCAAGATGACACCATAACCAGGCACGACTGCAGACCTTGGTTTATATGTGTATTAAATAAAAAATCTCTCGCTCAATTCCTTCATACTAAACTCGCGTGCACATGTACTTAACATCGGGTGAAAATGTTAAAACCGACAATTTTCAAAGTATTCCAGAATCGACAATTTTCAACCGATCCAGATAAAACCTTATCGAGGCACGACTTCAGACATAAGTTTATACGAGAATAAGATTTGAAAGGTATAGCTTAATTGCTTCATACCAAACTCGCCTGCACAAAGAGCTTGACATCTGTAAAAATGATTAAAATCGACAATTTTCAAAGTGCTCCAGAATCGACAATTTTCAACCGATCGAGATGAC
>LQRL01169619.1:0-10220 GCA_001703475.1 Hydroides elegans | reverse complement strand
GATAACAGACTAGCACATGCATCATTGATAGGAATTTGTGAGACATGGTTGACTACATCAGATGAGTCCGAGCACTTTTCCTTAGACGATTATGCGATGTGTCGACGCGATGGCACAGCGCATGGCGGAGTGGCCCTTTATGTGAATAAAACCCAGCTTCTTAGTCGGTTAATCACTATCGATACACCTTTACAATGCATAAGTATAACGTGCAGAAATGAAACCAGTTCGAACACTATAGTGATATTGATTTATAGCCCTCCATCATTCTCAAGAAAGAAAATCTTAGTTGAGTTTGAAAGAATATGTGTTCAACTTAAAGGCGAACGCGTTATCATAATGGGAGATTTTAACCAAGACATTTCAGTTGCTGACAATGCTCTCTTGAATACAGCATCCAAATACAATCTGTTTCCAGTTTCGAGGAAAAAAACCGTAAAATCTGGTAAATGTCTCGATGTTGTACTCTCTTCATTTCCGTTAGACATACACGGATTTATTGATCTATATTTTACGGATCATAAAGCCTGCTGGTCTTCTCTTTACTAGACAAAAATGTCCAACATAAATAGGAAGAACAAGAACGACATTAAATGGCGAAATTCCTTGATTCGAAATTCTATACATTTTATTTGCTATCAAGCTGCACGGTTATATGAATGCATGTGTCATGTATCATCGAGTCTTTTAGTCCGCAAATTAAGTCCACGATTGAGTTTGCTGACTGATAAAAGTAGTTTACTGCAAATCCATATTGAAATATATTCATTTGAGCTTGGAAACAATATTGCAAGTTTCAACTCAAATAATGAGTTCATACATAACCTGCACTCGTGAATAAAAATGGAAGCTGTTGTATCTAGTATTAAATTGAATAATTCTCATAATAAACAATGTATTGCTGACTTGGGCTTTTGCGTTTCTGATGCATCTATTTATTCATTTTATTATTGTTAAAACAAAAAAAAAAAGGATCAATATAATACTGCTCAAATCTCCTAGCTAGAGCCCACCTTTTGTAAGACCAGCTCTCAATGTGCTCAGCATAAATTTAGTGCTTACCATGCTAAAACAAATAACCATTGACAGTTCACGGGGGATCAAAGGCCTTTAGCCTCTAGTTCCATTTTGCTACCACTACCCCAAATTACATCCCCTCAATTCACCTCCCAACAAATTATATATCGATGCGTGTGTTTAGTCATGGTTTACGAAAAAAATGTAGAAGTTCTGTGAAATATGGTCAAAAGATGTTCAATGATGCAGTTGGTCGTTTTCTTAATGTGATATTAGAGTGTGTTTATGTCTGAAGCATTTTCGAAAGTTTGACTTCATAAAGCTCGCATATTTTTATTTTAGCAGAAAAGCCCACATGAAACACTGTTTTAATTTGATGATTTGATGTTCTTATTTTGATGTTCTTATTTTGAACAACCTTCCTGTTAATATATATTATTCAAATTATATATTTTTGTTGATTTTTGATAAAAGTCTTATGTGTCATTGATATAGACTGTCGAATGTCAACGAGAAAAAGTATATTCAAACAAAATAATCATGCTGCTCTCATTATCCCCCGTGAAACGGAGGGATATGGGGTTGAGCGTGTCCGTCTGTCTGTCCGTCTGTCCGTCTGTCCGTCCGTCTGTCCGTCCGTCCCCCCCCCCCCTCGACATGGGGTAGTTTGTGCACGCGAGTTGGGTATCAAGGAGATGAGCTAGAGCCTTCAAATTTTATACACGTATAAACCAATATCTGAAGTTGTGCCTCGTCAAGGTTTCATCTCGATCGGTTGAAAATTGTCGATTCTGGAGCACTTTAAAAATTGTCGATTTTAAACTTTTTTTTCATATGCCAAGCACTTTGTGCAGGTGAGTTTGGTCTGAAGCGATTGAGCTAGAGCTTTCAGATTTTATACACGTATAAACTAAGGTCTGAAGTCGTGCCTCGTCAAGGTTTCATCTCGATCGGTTGAAAACTGTCGATTCTGGAGCACTTTAAAAATTGTCGATTTTAAACTTTTTTTCATTTGCCGAGCACTTTGTGCAGGCGAGTTAGGTATGACGCAATTGAGCTAGATCTTTCAGATTTTATACACGTATAAACTAAGGTCTGAAGTCGTGCCTCGTCAAGGTTTTATCTGGATCGGTTGAAAATTGTCGATTCTGGAGCACTTTAAAAATTGTCGATTTAAACTTTTTTTCAGATGCCAAACCCCATGTGCACGCGAGTTTTGTATGTAGGAGTTGAGTTAGAGCTTTCAAATTTCATACACTTCTAAACCAATATCTGAAGTTGTGCCTCGTCAAGGTTTCACCTCGATCGGTTAAAAATTGTCGATTCTGTAGCACTTTAAAAATTGTCGATTTTTTTACTTTTTTCAGGTGCCAAGCACTTTGTGCACGCGAGTTAGGTATGAAGGAGTTGAGCTAGAGCTTTCAAATTGTATACATGTATTAACCAATATATGAAGTTGTGCTTCGTCAAAGTTTCATTTCGATCGGTTGAAAATTGTCGATTCTGTAGCCTTTAAAAAATGGCAAACATTTCATATTTAGTCAAGGAAATGCTGGTGATAATATAGGATATTATCCTTTAAATATGTGTGTATTCGGATGATAGTCACTATTTGCCCTGACTAAGCGAGTTGTAAAGAAGAAAATTCAATCTCTTCATAGTTTCATGTCGATCCGTCTACAATTTTCTTCAATGATGGAAACAGCTTTGGATGAATTAAGCTAGAGCTCTTCTTAACAGCCTCGTCAGGGTTTCATGTCGATCGACCACAAATATTCAAAATGGTGTGATGAAAACGTTGTGAGAATGACGTTGTGAAAGAGACACTGTGAGAAAGTCGTTATAAAAAAAGGCATGACAAAGACGTTTTGGGAAAGACTTGAGAAATTAGTTGTGAGAAAGACGTTGTAGGACAGACGTTGTAAGAAAGAAGTTGTGGATAAACGTTATTAGAAAGACGATGTGAGAAAGACGTTGTGAGAAAGACATTGTGGGAAAGATATTGTTAGAAATTCGTAATGAGAAAGACGTTGTAAGAAATACGTTGTGGGAGAGAAGCTGTGAAAAGGTCTTTGTTAGAAAGACGTTTCAAGAAAGATATAGTGAGAAAAACGTAGTGAGATAGACATCATGAGAACGGCGTTGTGAGACAGACGTTTTGAGAAAGACGTTGTAAGAAAGTTGCTGTGAGATGAAGTTGCATGAAAGACATTGTGAGAATTTTTTTTAGGAAGACGTTGTGAGAAAGACGTTGTGGGAAAGAAGTGAGAAATTCGTTGTGAGAAATTTATTGAGGGTAGGACATTGTGAGAAAGTCTTTATGAGAAAGACGTTGTCAGAAAGACGTTGTGTTATAGGCGTAATGAAAAAGACGTTGTGGGAAAGTCGTTTTGAGACTTTGTGAGAGGACGTTGCATGAGCGACATTGTGAGGAATTTTATTTTTAGAAAGATGTTGTGAGAAAAAAGCTGTGGCAAAGACGTTGAGAGAAATTCGTTGTGAGAAAGACGTTGAAAGAAATACGTTGTGAGAAAGACGTTGTAAAGAGACGTTGTGAAAAAGACGCTGTTTTAAGACGTTGTTAGAACGACGTTGTGGGAAAGACGTTGTGAGAAAATTGTTTTGAGAAAGACGTTATAGGAAAGGCATTGTTGGAAATGTTGTGAGAAAAGAAGACGTTGTGGGAAAGACATTTTGAGAAAGACGTTGTGAGATAGACGTTGAGGAAGTAGTTGTGAAGAAAAACGTTGTGAGAAAAACGTTTTGTGAAGACGTTGTAGGAAGGACAAAAACATACCATCTTCTATTTTAAACTAGCTTATAGTATTGATAAATAATATATATTGGTAGGCTTGGGGCTTTGCATCTTTGATGCCCATGTCTATTCCATGCTGATCATGCTAAATCAAATAACTATTGACAGTTCACGGGGGATCGAAGGCCTTTAGCCTCTAGTTTATTAGACAAATAGATATATATATATGTACATATAGCTATATACATGTATAACAAGGTGAAAATTAAATATAAAAAAGCTTTCATTGAACAATATACAATAAAAAATAAAATCGTAAAAAATCAATACTCTCAAACTGGTTGGTTAAAGCGATTTATACAAAACAGTATGAATAAACCCAAAAAATATATGGCTTATCAAATCAAAATAGTATGGTAATGTATGTTTTAACAAATAAAGCATGTAATTTATTAGGTATATAAATGAAAAGCAAAGCAAATTAAGAATAATTGATCCGTAGCTATATTTTAAGTCTAGAGGTTCATCAAAATATATACATGCACATGTACATGTATCAAATAACATGTAATAGCTTAAAGCATGAACTATAAGTCTAGCGATTTATCAACATATAATCTATAAGTATGAGCAATTTTGATATGAACGTCATGTATCTCTTTCAAATTATATACAAATGTGAAAAAATATATAAATATATTATCAAAAATACAGTGTATATCTTTATTACTAGGTAAGATTAAATTAAAATGATAAAATGACAAAACATGTTCTGTCGCATAAAAACAATCAATCCTTATGATAATAATTATAGTTCGTAATAAACCACACAACAGGTATAGAATATGGCTTCGATTGATCGATATGAATATCAAGGCTATTATGAAAAAGGAAAAACAGATATGTCGACAATATGATATTGTAATATTGCACATTATTTATGACTTAAGCAACTAATTACATTCACTTTTTTTTAAAGCATTGAATATTTTAGTACACCTAGATTGCTGCTGGTGCACCATTTTAAAGGTGCCAAAAGTACGAAGTATTTAACTTATTTATTCTAGTAAAGACCTGACATTTTGGTGGCTTGCTACATTTCGAAACTGTTTCATTGCCGTATGTAAAGGAAGAATTTTTCTGTAAGCTTGGTAACGATCTCGGGAAGCTGGCAAACCAGACTGTCCGTATCATATTTCCTTGACAGAGCCTTTGTCACCTTCGTCATGATATCAATAAGATGCTCATTCCTGCAGTGCTTGTTCATAGCTGTGATTGTTTCCTGGATGAACCATGAGCCTCTTATATCGTTCACAAAGGATAAGTTTCCCGGGGTCGTGGAATAAAAGAGTGCGGTATCCGCTCCGAGGGCGATCGGTCCGATGGTCGATAAACACATTGGGTCAGATGCGACTCGCAGGGGGCTATTTCCTTGACACGCCTGCACGAAAAAGCACTTTGGTTGACCTTTTAGCGAAGGCACGTGGTCGTGATAAAACAGGCGCACCAGATCCTGTGCTTTTACGCGGATAGGTCGACCGACGGCGTCGTTGGTTTCGGGAGCGATAGCACCCGTTTCAGTGCGAGTGCACGTCCGGATTCCATGTTCATCCCCATGACTGAGAATAAATATAACTAATCGATCGTAGCCTTGTGGATTGAACGGGTCGTTTAAATGACGTTGCAGTTGGGTAAATACCTCCATCATTTGATCACGACTTAAATCACGATATCTTTGCAAATCAGCTGTCGGTGTATTGCTGCCTCCATGAACGGTGTACCCGAGTGTATCTCCAAAGAATGTAGTAATGTCCTTGATATCGTGTGTATATCCTTTTAATTCATTGGTGAAATTGGCTAGAATGAGAACTAGCCCTTTGCCTGTGGGTCGTTCGGAACTTGTTTCATAGTAGTCAATCAGGCGATTTCTGGTTACATTCCGGAAGTCAGATCTAATTGTTCCCGAGGCAGACTCTTGGATTGGTGCTGAAGCGCCGGGCGAGAACTGAACCGGGGACCGTACGGGTAAAACCACTCCAATCGGACTTCTTGGTCCACTAAGGGGACTTCTTGGTAACGAATGAAATGGTTCTCCGGCGGCAATATTGTTTAACGCTTTGTTCGGGGCTCTCGGTCTTAGACTCGTTTCATCAACGGTCAAATCAATATTATTGATTGCTTTTATCTCTTTCTCATCGTCAGTCGAAGAAATTGATACAATTGTATCAGTTGTTGATTCAGTATCTGAGTCTCTATCGCCCTCGCCCTCCTCTTTGCACCGCTCCAATGCGCGCGGTTTCGGATTTTGAGGCACAGCAAAAGATTGACTTCCTTCAACCCAGGATTGCGTCCTGGAGCTTCCTAATGATTCAGCCGCAATATCCTTTGTTTCTTCTTCATGTACGGCAGTGTTCCTAATTTTGGTCGGCACAGTCAAAACGGTAGAATCATTGTCTAAGGAAGACTGGCCTAGTTTCCTTTTTTTATTTTGCCATATAGATATAGTGTTTTTCGTTAGGAGATCCAAGGGTCTCTTGGCCTTATCCATTTTGATTTCGAAATAAAATCAGTCTTTTAAATTTGTCAAATGATCAAACAGCGGGCGTGGTTTTCAATATCAAAATAACCACAGATGCACTTACAATAAGAGTGTCAAATAAACTATCCCATTTCTTTTATTTATGATTTTGTGCAAAGAACATTTACAAAATAAGTATTTATCCTCGACGATATTTATGATTTTGTTCAATAAAGTTGTTTAATAAAACGGTAAAAGTAAAAGACCAAATAAAATGTGGTCATGTGCCGCCAAGCGTAATAACCACATTTTTTTTTTCTTTTTTTTTTCAAAAAGGATTGGTATCTTATATATGTCCGTCTTTTTAAACTGCATCATCTATTTATTTCATAACGAATTTAACAAGTTCTCGTAGGTGGAGGAATAATATTAACTATAAAAGTCTAGAAAATAAAAAAATAAACTTAAGCAAAGTGATCTAATAAATATTGAAGCTATGCATTATACACATTTACAAATGCAGCTCGGATTTGAAAACGGTTATGTTCATAAATAGATTTTTGTTTCGCAAAAATATCCCGCAGTGGTTACATTACGCGATTATTGACCTTGTTATAAGATAAAAATGCAGAGGCTTTATCAAACGGGGTTATCAGCCTATGACTTAATACCAACTTGCTTACGTGAATTTACAAAAATTAAGTGTAGTCAGCTACAAAATAAACAACGAAAAAAATGCCAATTGTTGTAATATTATCAACTGTAGTTTTAACCGGTGTAAGACACTTAATGTAATCTTTATGTAAACTTTTTATCAATGATTTCTCTAAACATATCAGATTTCATGATGCCACCTACTGAATTTGTCACCACTATCTAGATGCGAAGTACTTTATATGTGATTGTATGTTTCCTATTTCTTTTATTTTCATTCATTTAAATACAGACGTTTCGGCTGTGTTGCTTGGTCTCCTCGAACTATGTGTGGGTGGCGACCAACTTGTGCCGAGGTATGTCTTACATAATTATTTTCATTGCATGTGTCAGTTAAGGGAGTTCATGCAACGATCTGCTTAGTTGTCTTGTTCCATGTGACGTTAATAGCATGTTTATTTTAATGTAATATTTCAAAAGGAACTAGATTTGAGTCCTTGAAATCGATAAATCGTGAACCATTTTGATATATATTACTGGGTTAGATTTATCAAACGATTGATTTGGAAACAAGCAGATTGATGGACGCATCCCCTTCTGTAACTGAAGCTACATGTATATTGTATTTTAGCATGATCGTCAGCGCGCTTGAATATTCAGTCAAATATACGCAATATTTATCACATACATGGAAGAGAAATGGTTGCTTTAAGTATCCTGATCACAGCGCTTAGTGGATATGGACCTTTCTCAGTTTTTTAAAAGTGCCTCAGTTGTAACAGCTTTTTAAACACACATTAGCATAAGACTAAGTGTATGTGTGCATAAATTTGAAAGTGAATTCAGGATATGTTTTATTAAACACGTAAATGTTAACTCTTAAATTATGTTTTTTTTTCAACGATTTTTTTTTATTAGAATAAATGTAATTTTGATTTTCTCTTTTGACGTTAGCTTTTAATTATTTGGTCGAATTACTGTATGTTTGCATGTAAATGATTTAATCACTTAGACAACCACAGTGTATTGCATTATGAACTTGAGTTCTCTTTTCTTTCATTGTTAAGTATAAATGTTCCCTTAATCAACTTTTGGTTTATAAATATGAAATTGAAATACACGTAACTACCGATATGCTTGCAGCAGTAAGCTCGGTCCAAGGTAAGAATGTACATTGTTCCGGTGGCAAGGCTTGTATATTTTGATGTTGAAATAATCATTGACTTGTTTTTCAACTAGATCTACTCATTTTATGATGGCTAAATTGTGTGTGCTAATTGTGTTTTGTACAGGTGTTAGTCTGTACATAAAGTGTGTTCTAACACAACTTCCGATAGTTTTGCAATTTAAATCCTCTAAAAAAAAACAGTAATCAATCTTCGAAATTCATCGTGTCTAAAAAAAAATAATATGAATTTCCGATGTAAATACAAGTAGCATATATGGACCTCGATATCCTAATGAAGAATACCGGCAGTATTTTTACACCCAATAACCTAAATGTCTCCCCGACAATAAATTGTTCAAATCTAATTGATGAATATATATTTTATAGAAACTCATGTGTAATATAAAATCCAAAGGCGAATTTACAGTTACATTCTTGGATCACTGTATGTCCTCTAGATGTTATTCTACCTTTACCATGTACCTAATCTTCATTCAAATTGTTAAGTTGGCAATTGAATTTCTTTTCCCGATATAGTTATTTCATTTTAGATATATTCCCTGGATTCAGTACCTTAACTATTCAACGTCTTTGAAATAAATGTTTTATTAATTTGTTTCATTGTTGTCTTTAAATACCATGGACTGTGGGAAACTATTTCTGTACTACTTTTCTAGCGCTGAATCTTCTTTCTAGTTAAATTTATTAACATTTGTGTTTCGTAAATACTCACCATCTTTTGTGTGTTTGTACTGTGAGAGACAAAACTTTAATTTCGAATTTTTATAATGATTCAAGAAAATCGTAGTTTTTGTTCACGTGATTGTAGTAGTTTATAATTAAACGTTATTGCATTGAAAGTGTAGATCCTAGTCTCTTAGTCAGCAAAACTCACGCTCTTTCTATTTTGACATATGTTCTCATTTGAAGATCCACATGACTCAGAAACAATGATAATCAAATTCAATACATATTATTTTGTTACAGTATGACATTCGGACTGCCACTCTGTCCTCCCGCCGATGCCTGTCGAACAGCCAGGCATGCGCTGTCACTCATTGCAACGGCCCGCCCTCCTGCTTTCATCATCACCATGGCCAAAGAGGTAAACTCATTGCTTTCGTCTCGTTATCTGTTTGGTTATCTCTTGCTCTCTTTTGCCTCCACCCGAGATTTCTTGTAACCGTATTCAAGTTGCATAGTTTAAAAGTAACTATTTATCCCCCGTGAAAACGAGGGGATATAGGGTTGAGCTTGTCCGTCTGTCCGTCCGTCCGTCCGTCTGTCTGTCCGTCCGTCCGTCTGTCTGTCCGTCCGTCTGTCCCGTTTGATGTGGGGTACTTTGTGCAGGCCAGTTTAGTATGAAGGAGTTGAGCTGGAGCTTTCAAATTTTATACACGTATAAACCAAGGTCTGAAGTCGTGCCTCGTCAAGGTTTTATCTCGATCGGTTGAAAATTGTCGATTCTGGAGCACTTTAAAAATTGTCGATTTTAAACTTTTTTTTCAGATACCAAGCACATTGTGCAGGCGAGTTTGGTCTGAAGCGATTGGGCTAGACCTTTCAAATTTTATACAAGCATACACCAAAGTCTGAAGTCATGCCTCGTAAAGGTTTTGTCTCGATCGGTTGAAAATTGTCGATTCTGGAGCACTTTAAAAATGGTCCATTTTAAACATATTCTCAGATGCAAAGCACTTTGTGCACGAGAGTTTTGTATGAAGCAATTAAGCTAGACCTTTCAAATTTTATTCTCGTATAAACCGAGGTCTGAATTCGTGCCTCGTCAAGGTTTTATCTGAATCGGTTGAAAATTGTCGATTCTGGAACACTTTGAAAATTGTCGATTTCAACATTTTCACCCGATGTTAAGTACGTTCACGCGAGTTTGGTATGTAGGAATTGAGCCAGAGATGTTTAATTTAATACACATATAACCCAGGACCTGAAGTCGTGCCTCGTCATGGTGTCAGCTCGATCGGTTGAAAATTGTCGATTTTGGAACACTATAAAAAGTTCATATTCAGATGAGGAAATGTGGGTGATAATATAAGATATTATCATTTAAGTTGGTGGTATGTACTTATATAAGCTGGTATGTACTTAAG
>LQRL01169611.1:97531-108143 GCA_001703475.1 Hydroides elegans | reverse complement strand
AGGGGCCGAATAGTCTGCAAAAAAAAGGGGCCGAATAGTCCAATTAGGGGCCGAATTGGTAGGGGCCGAATGTGTGAGGGGCCGAATTGTCCAGTTACCATATCGATGTGTATAAATATAGATTGCATTAAGTCTCTTACGTCGCTTACATTGTATTAATAACTGTCAAATTTAACGCTTATTTATCCTTAACACCGCTTGCAAATAAAAAAAAAACATTAACCGCCACTTGGAAATTATATTATTTGGCTCTTATAAGAAAGATACATATAAGTTTTAATATTATGAGGTGTATGTGTTATCAGTCTTATCTTTTAATAAGCTCATCTATTGGCTTCATGTGAGTTTTAACACGTATGTTGCGGTCAATTATGTGTTCCGGGTCAATTATTTTCTCACAAGAAAAAAATACTTAACCATCGGGAACACGTAATTGAACGGGTTGGGAACACGTAATTGATTCGGGAACACACAATTGACCGGGTTGGGAACACACAATTGACCGGGAACACACAATTGACCGGGTTGGGAACAAACAATTGATCCGGAACACATAATTGACCAGGTTGGGAACATGTAATTGACCTAAATAGGCGGGAACACATAATTGACCCGGAACACATAATTGACCGCAACACACGTAGCTACGTTTTAGTTATGGTAGAGTATAAATGAGAGCGCACGGTGTGAGGTCACATTGTGCTCAGTGCATTTGGGGAGGCTAGTTTTTGCTTTGTTATTGAACTTATATCTCTATATAAGGAGCGTTTGCAATCCTTCTTTTTGTGTAATGATTATTGTTTCATAGTTTTAACGATCAAGTACGTATTTTGGTGTGAATGTTATTCTTGAGAAAACTAAGTGCATAGGTACGAATGTACTTTTAAACTAAAGCTGCATAATGTGCGTATTACAAATGTTTCTAAAACAGCAATAACTTGGCCAAAAATGAGGTACGAAAATCACGAATTGACCTCAAATCTGACAACCCTTAATATAACGAAGATAAATCACATGAAGATGATTGTCGAGTCTACTGTAAAATCCGGTTCGCTATCTCCAGTGGTTGACAAAAGTAACTAAAAAGCATGACATAGTGTTTAATATAAATTAGAATCAAAATAGCATAACCGTTGCGCGTATCTGTTGACCCTTAATTGACAAATTGCCTATCGATAAAAAAATAGTTTATTCTGTTATAGATTATTGGTTTTAGAAGGTTGTGATTTTAAAAATAATTTATTCTGTTATAGATTATTGGTTTTAGAATGTTGATGACATAATGTTTAATATAAATTAGAATCAAAATAGCATAACCGTTGCGCGTATCTGTTGACCCTTAATTGACAAATTGCCTATCGATAAAAAAAATAGTTTATTCTGTTATAGATTATTGGTTTTAGAAGGTTGTTATTTTAAAAATAATTTATTCTGTTATAGATTATTGGTTTTAGAATGTTGTGATTTAAAAATTAGTTTATTTTTATGAATGATATATCGATGAATATGAAGATGAAGGTTGTATTGCTTATGTATTTGTAATGAATTTTATGTTCAGAAATATTGCATAAAACGCTTCCAATATTTACCTAAATGTACTGATCAATATTATCAAATAAATTCTGGTGTATGCAGTTGTATGAATATGACGATGTTGTACTCTGATATCGAGTCATTTCCTTAAATATATTTATGACGCCTAAATGACGTTGCAAATTTAACGTTACTTTTACAACATAAGAATATTCTGCTACTGTGGTATTGAGATCTTAGCGCACGGAAAACCAGTTATATCTTTTAACTTATCGAAACAAGATAATTCAAAATTGCACTATTTTGTGCAGTTTCTTGCTTAGCAATTAATTACATTTACCCATTCGATATATTATTTTTGTAAATGGGTGTATACCCTACTTTCACGTCTGGAATTTTCTAAGTCCAGCGAAACCTGTGGAACATCCCTTATATTCAAGAGGTCATGTGTAGGGGTTAATTTGAATTTGCATATATTTTGACCCGAATCAGAGTCGGGAATAAGCTCACAAATGTCAAAGATCTAAACCCCAAACAATGACCAGGGCACTATTTTAAGGTCTGGTCATTAATCAAACTTTTTTTCTTAATAGCTTTTGCTATAAACTATTTTAAAATGTCGCTTTATTATAAGAGCACAAGCGTCTAAAATTATGCTGGGGGATAAACCACGAGTGTACTATGTTATATACCTCATACATTTCTAGAATGTAATTTCATACTGATCATAGATTCTATTAAATCGTTCTGGATTTGATTCATTATTGCAAGATCTTCTCAGCTGGATGAGAATGAAATGCTCATGCTATTGCGCATTTTTTTCGAATAAAAATGCGTCGACCGCCACTCCTACCCCCACATATCTTTTATTGAAACCTATGTTTAAATTACCATATTTTCAGATGTTTTGATGGATCGATTCAAAGTATATATTTTTTTATAATAACAAAAAAGTCTTTGAATCATTACAAAACTTATTGTTTTCCAAAAGCCATTCAAAATGAGAAAACGCTCAAATATTAATTAAACAAAGCGTGGGGATGTTTTGCTTATGCACACATTTTTCAAAAATATTCAGGTTATTCATAGGGCAAGTTTTTTTTTCGAATGTAATAAAATCTTTATCTGGCGCTTTTGGTTTACATCGTAAGACTATACAAAGTATGATAAAGAAAAGTGACGATCTTGAGAAAGAAACAAAAATGAAACATCTTGGAATAGTGGATATAGAGCCCATAACGTTTACTTAAAGTGACTTTGATAGTTCCGAAGAAGAGACGTCGCGTGAGGAGAACGATTGTTGGAATGTAGTTCTGTTAATGCGTTGATTTTTGTCGTTTGTATTATTTATATAATATTGTGCCACTTTTCTATTTAGCAACTCAGACAATGTTTTTAAATGTTTGACATGTATACACATTGATCCTATTAAATATTGTGGGCGTGTTTTGTTTATCATGCAAGAAGGCCACTCCAGAATAAAAGGGGGAACTTTTTTCTTGTGTTTGGTGTTTGTCATTGTTTGTGCGCTAAGATCTCAATACTACAATAGGATAACTTTTCTTATCGACACGTAAAGCCCTACCAAATAATCAAATGTCGGTCGGTTTTCCGAACATTGCAAATAAATTTAGATATATATGCAATTATGTTTTTCAAAAATGGATTAAGAATCCTAACCGCTAATATACAAAAATGGTTCCCTTATGATTGCAAATTGCGAAATATGAGTTATGGGGGAAATCATATAGTCTTTTCCTCGGAAAAATTATTTAGTTTTTTTGCAGTCCACACGTCCAACAGACCAAAACTTCTCCACTTAAAAAATACTAGACCTCTCATAATAAAACAGGGCATTCTTTTTTGAGAATTTAAGACAAGGTGCGAAAACTCTAAAGCCTTATTGTATACCGATAAAAGAAGGCTTCCATGTAAAAGAAGGAAGAGAAGCTTAAATATGTTTTTGCAGAAAAAAATGAGTGGCAATATGCATTCATATCCATTTCTTCAATATGTTTTCGATCTTCATTGTATGATACTGTGTGAACGTGCCTATATTCTAAAAAAATGCCCTGGTCCCTTCGTTTATAAAAAAAAATCAATCAACGGTTTTTTTTACCGTTTTACCATGCAGCGGATCAGCTTATTCAAGTTCACGTTTAAAGTCATGCCGCAAATATATATATCACTTGAATTAAATGTAGTATAATATGTACAAACGTGTATCGTGTTGCTATAAAGAGGTTAAAATGATAAATGGTTAAAACACTCATTTAAAAACACCCATGCATTTATTGCGCATTTAGGGCCTGGCCACATTGGAAGTTTTTACTTGTTTTTATTTCCTAACAAAGCTGTCTTCCAATGTACATGTATTCCTTATGGGGACCTAAAACATAGGCATCAGAGATGCAACGCCCCCAGCCTATGCAAAACATTCTTTATCACGAATATTTGTTGATTAAAAGCAACAGGTCACAAGAAATATCTTTCTTACAATGTCTTTCTTACAACTTCTTTTCTCACAACGTCTTTCTCACAACGTCTTTCTCACAACGTCATTCTCACAACTTCATTCTCACAACGTCTTGCTCACAACATTTTTCTCACACCGTCTTTCTCACAACGTCTTTCTTTCAACGTCTTTCTTAAAGCGTATTTCGCCCGCCGTTGCCATTTTATAATCATCCACATCCACATGACGTAATCCTATCAACGTCACAATATATGCGAAATCTATCTGTGCTGTACAAATATCCTAAAATATCTCAAATTTGTCTGAGTTCAAACCCCGTTATTTCGCCAATTTGTGGTCTATCAAACTGAAACCTCGACGCTGCATATTTGCAATAGACTTCTATATATTCATTCATTGTGTGAAGTATCAGAAACCTTAGGACAGAGGCTTCATACCAAAGTGCCGCGGACAAAGTGTTGTATAAATATCCCAAAATAACGCAAATTCTTCTAAGTTCAAACGCTCGTAATTTTGACATCTTTGATCGATCAAACTGAAACTTCAACGTTGCACATCTGCACTATATATTCATTTACTGTGTGAAGTATCAGACGTCTAGGACAGAGGCTTCATACCAAAGTGCCGCGGACAAAGTGTTGTATAAATGTCCCAAAATATCTTAAATTCGTCTAAGTTCAAACGCTCGAAATTTCGACATTTTTTGATCGATCAAACTAATACCTCAAAGTTGCACATCTGTAATATATATTCTTTCACTTTGTGAAGTTTAAGAACCCTCAGATAGAGGCTTCATACCAAAGTGCCGCGGACAAAGTGTTGTATAATAAATATCCTAAAATATCTCAAATTTGACTAAATTCAAACCCCCGTAATTTTTGACATTTGTTGGTCAATCAAACTAAAACCTCAACGTTGCACATCTGCAATATATATTCTTTCACTGTGTATAGTTTCAGAAACCTAGGACAAAGGCTTCATACCAAAATGCCGCGGACAAACTACTGCATCTCAAATGTTAACAGACGGACGGACGGACAGACTGACAGACGGACAGACGGAATTATGGGGGATAGTTAAAGCGAGATCAAGCGACCCAACAGCTCGTTGATTTTGGTTTCCCATAAGGAATACATTGGAAGACAGCTTTGTTAGGAAACACAAGCAGGTAAACGCTTCCAATGTGGCCAGGCCCTTAAATAATCAAATCAGCAATACTACTTGATGTCGAGTGGTCTTTCCTGAGGGTTCATATAATGCTTTTAAAAAGAAAGGCGAAATTAACCTGCATACAGTGGTGGTTAAATATGAAAATGACAGGGGTGCGTCTTAACGAAAAATCGAGGGTCGCGCTATCATCCAAAACGACATTCCCGAACAAGCGTTCGACTATAAATTTGGCATTTAAAAATAAACAACCATGGACTATTGAAGTTAGAATTCAATATAATTCAATAGAAGCTGATGTTGTTAATGTCCTAGAAATATCACGGCAATGTTATATACGTCTTGGCTAGAAACGGTGTTATAACTTCATCATTAAAATGGGACTCGTGTTTATCTCATCATTGGAAAAGGTTGATACATTGGACACATATCAAGATAATAGACGAACAAGAAGTACAAATATTGCATGATAATTATAAATGATAGTTTATTTTTAACACAATTAAAATTGGTTATTTTATATTTTTTCTGTTCACACACACCCTACGCCAGCAATAAATAATATATTATATAGAAGAAATGAAAGTATTAAATGAATGATTGCAAATGATATAATGATAGCGTTATATAGCTACATTGTATTCTGCCATATACCAAGGCAATTCGATTAACTTCAGTTATTTAAAGAAATAAAAAATGGTAGCTGTTCAATCACGATTTGCACTATATTTATACATGAAGTCGATAAGCTAGAAAAATTCAGTAAAGATAAATATACATACTAATCGCAAAATAGAATAAACTTATATTAACTGAAGGCATCTAGTGAAACAAAAGAACTTAATCAATTAACCAAAAACACATCAAATCCATTGTTCACGAGGTGGCTGCCTGTTCGAGATCGGCTAACAAAGCGTCACAATATTCCAACAAATTCTGAGCTGCATCACTTTTCATGGCTGTAGTCTGGCGCCTTCCTTTTGTAGGTAAGCTACCGTATTTGTTACTATACGCCGGTGCTGCAACATTTGGTGGCAATGACTCATGTTGCTCAACGTCACTTTGAATGTCTCTCTTAGGAAGAGAAGAGGCGCCGTGCCTGGGTAAGGAGTTATATTTTCCCATATTTGTGGAGTTGTATTTCCCTGGAGGATTATAGGATGGAGACCGTGGAGTTGAAGGTTCTTCTCTGTTTTCGGTTCCGTTTAAATATGGTTGCGGTCTTTTGTATTCTAATGGTTCGTTGTATGAAGGCATCTGATTGGTTGGTTCCTGTGCAGGTCTTTGATTGGTTAACCCATGTGGGCGGCCTTGTTTATGTCTTTGCAATAAACTGTGCTCCGGTAAAGGCGCCATGGCTTTTAGCTGAGGGTTACCGGGTATTTTATTCCTTGGATTAGACCCATCTCCATATCGATTATGCCTCGGTGAACTACTTTTCGATTTATCCCTTTGTGGCGTTTGTAAAAGCCGCGATGCTTGCGGATCTCCATTTAAAACAAAATCCGTTAACGGTTTTATACCCGGTGACGATTGGGTCGAAATTGTCAAAGGAGGCAGATTCAAGTCTCCAATCGGAACCGGCCGAATGGGACTAATAGGCACAAGAGGTGTGTGACTCCGATCTCTTTCCCCAGGTGGTTTGAAGGATTTCATTTGTGTATCTTGCGGGGTCGGTGTGCCCCTTGCCGGGATGGTTATATAGGGCAACGGGCTCTGACGCATAACCCTACCGGTAGGTGGGTCACCATGATTAAGCCCCGATATTTTGCTGCCATGTGTACTTTTTGGTACTTCATTCATGCCATATCCCGGGGGAGGATGATCACTTTTAGCATAATATGTCGGCATGGTGATCACTCCCGGGCCATTGTCCTTGTGATATCCGACCGTTGCTAAACGTAAGTCACTGACTTCGGATTTATCCGATTTGTTTGTTCGGTAATTTCCGTCTGGAATCTCGTTCAAATTGCGAGATTTCGCGTGACTTTCGTTGTTTTTCATTGTATCCAAGTTGTCTATTTTGGCTAGGGTTGGTGGATGTTTCGCAGCATCAAGTCGGGCTTGGTTCTTGCCTCTGAATCGACTGCAGAAAAATCGCATTTATGAATAACATACTTACCACCATGACCATTATGTAGTTTTATACACAAAGTTATAAATTTTACCAAAAGAAAACAAATATAAATTTTATGGATAATCAAGTTAATTTAGATATTTCTAATAACTAGAAAAATCAAAAAGGTTTTGATTATTGGAACAGCGTCAGAGGTTGTCTTGTATATTTGATATTATGTCATATTAGAGAAATGTTTATGAAAAAATATATAGGGGAGAGCGGGGCACGTTGTGCCGTGGGGCACGTTGTGCCACCCCACTTATCTAGTAATCCACTTATGAATGTTTTTGGTGTTCATTATCAATAGAAGGGCATTTTCATTTAATACATCCCCAATAAAAAATAAGGTCCAATCAGGACCAAAAATTTTGTCAGCATGCATTTTTCAATTTTTACATGCCAAAAGCAAGTTTGGGGTTTTGATTTTTATAATTTCTGTTTTCCAAGAAAATATCAAGAAGATCCTTTTTGGTGGATAAATGCTATCACGTCGGACTAATTTACCATCATACAAAGTTTAATTAACCTTACTCTTATGCAACCAGAGGAGCGGTCGGATTAGTTGCTCAGTGTGACAGCGGGGCACGATGTGCCATTCATGAATGGCGCACGTTGTGCCACAGTTATTTTCAAATATTTTTAAATTTTAAATGAAAATACTGTAAAAATTGAATTCAAAATAAATTTATTTGATGTACGAATGCAATACAGCATTTGAATTTCCATAAAACATAATTATTAAAAAAACTCCGAAAATTGCACACAGATTTGGTGTGGGAGTTTGTTGATGAGGAGAAAGGAGTTGAAGCGACTGGAAATGAAGTGAATATATGTATACACTTTATTTTAAACGTCAGTAAATATTATTTTTGTGTATGATTCATGCCAATTAAAAAGAATAATCGAGTGACGCATCCTCTGTTATGTTATGGCACAACGTGCCCCACCTACTGGCACAACGTGCCCCATGGGTGGGGTACGTTGTGCCATTTTTTTCGAAATTTTTAAGACGTGATTTATGTTACACTGATAAATGAATGCCATTTATTTCTGGTACATATATTAGAGTTAAGGTTACCTTATAATATTAATATAAATAAGCTGGGCAACTAACGTCACAGTCTGAGTATGAGGAGAAAATGTAAAAAGTGGCACAACGTGCCCCGCTCTCCCCTATATTAAATTTACCTTGCGAAACAAACCGCCAAAACGATACCAACAATCACCAATACAACCAAGCATCCAATCAAAGCATAGAGCAGCCATGATCCCATGGAAGCCCCGCCCACTTCCTGTGCTGGAAGCGCATGCGCAGGACACAGCATGTCGTGATTGGGTAATTTGCCATTGTGACACAGGCATTCTTTGTTTATGACGTCACAATAGGAATGATTGGCAATGCAATGGATGTTGCTGTGACAACCGAATTCTGGCAGACAAATGTAGCCATCACCTAGATAAAAACAACGTATACGTTTAAATACTACATAATAATATTATAAATAATCAATTACTAATGGAACTTTAGAGTGGCAATATTATTTTTTGAAACATGTAGACACTTAAATTGGATTGTTATTGAAATTATTTTTGCTTTAACAACCGAATTCAGGTGATCAAATGAAAATGTTAGCCTTTATTTTGATAAATGGTAAAACATCAAATTGATGATATAACATAAATGATCAAATTGTTGTTATGATTAAATGAATATATATCCTTTCATTTTATTTAACTAAAGGTATATTGTGTCATTCACCAATAAATCCATCTTGGCAAGAGCAGGTTCCTTCTAAACAGTTGGCATAGATTCCACATTTTGGTGTACATTCTAGTTTGCGCGCTGGCTTTTGAGAATCGATGCAACCACCAAATACCTTCTCGTCTTCAGCAGCTATAGAAAAGGGTTTTTAATTTCATTTAAATACAACACATAAAATTAGTTTATTGGCTATATCGGTAATTATTACGGTTAAATATCCCTAGCCCTTTGATTGAAAAAAAACTTTCTGTGTTTATAACTTATAATCATGAACTTGTGAATTTATTTTAAAGATTATTGAATTTGTTTGCCTTATCAAAATAAGGTGCATTCGCTTGGTTTGAAAATATACAAAGTTTAAGAAAGGTTTTGGAAAATCTTTTTTAAAAAGTGAAAAAAAAAACATGTTCATACTGTAAACGGATTTGGTGACAAGCGATATTCGTACCTAAATAGGTAGTTTATGGGAACATGCTTAACAAGGTTATCTGATGTTACCTGTCCTGCAGTAGACCCGTCTCCGATCGCTATAATCCCACTCCTTGGCCTCCCAGAAGAACAAAGGACACGTGGCGCCCTCTCGACGACACACGCGCTTCTCCACCCAGTCATCGGGGCAAGGTCGACCACCCTCCGACGGGGCGATGATTGTGCGAGAACGTATCTATGAGAAAGAGGGAAAATTAGACTATTGCCTGCGCGAACCCGGAAATATTGAACCTTTGGTCGCCAATGGTATGAATATCCGACCAAAAAGGGGTCGCTGATGAGGCAATGATTGTTATCACATATTTTTTGAAATGAGTGAATACCAAGTCACAAAAATGTGTTATAACCCACAAATGGTTTTCAAGGGGTGATTTCAGTCTATTTTTAAAATATAGACATGCACCCATGTAATGACAGTGCATAGTTATAACAGTATTCATCAGTCATATACAATGTATATAATTTGTGCTTGATAATATAAGCTTTTATTGCATGGTTGAAGCATTTTACAGGGCATAACCATCCGGTCATTATCTTTTGTGATAATGCCCGGGTGCGTAGTAATTGTATAGTTTTTGTTAAAAAAATAAAGATGGCTATTTCATTTCAATAAAATAAAATTGCCCCTGTCAGGAATTGAACCCGGACCGCCCAGGTGCCGCTTTGGCGCCTGTTGCATATGGGCGCATTCTCTACTCTATTCGCATATTCACGAGTACGTTATGACAACTGTCTTGTTTGTAGGACACACATGCTCGGCCACTCAGTACTAGGTGAACTTGACCTAGTATTGTAATTGTGACGTCAAAATTCAAATTCTACGTAATGAAATTTTGTTTACTGCAGTTACTGAAAAGAATGTGACAGGATAACACACATGCTTATGACAATAGAATAAATAAGTTAATATATTTGTATTTTAACGTAAAACGCTAATAAACCGAACGCTAATAAAAGTATATGCAGGTTCCTAGCCTGGAATCATAACAGCATTTGAAAAGGGACTGAAATATGCTTGATATTTAACATAAAAGGAATAAAACTTCAAGATTTGTGATTAAATATA
>LQRL01169611.1:66329-92378 GCA_001703475.1 Hydroides elegans | reverse complement strand
CGAAAGGTCATTTAGAAGCGGACACATGGTTTAAGCTTTGGGTTTTTATCATTACGAACCTGTCTCATTTTGGCCTGAGGTGGACACTGCCTGCCCCCATGCCTATTATTCCTCCTCACAATCCTCCGTTCTCGAATCCTCAACGCATCCATGCCGCACGTGGCCGAACACGCGCTCCATTCCGCCCACGTGCTCAGTTCACAATGGCGCGGACACGGTTGCGTGCACCGGATTCATAAATGAAGACATGCAGGGATGACGAGTAGAAGTGGATAATATGGTTGAAGCATGGGGTTAAAAACATTACAAACCTGTCTCATTTTGGCTTGTGGTGGACACTGCCTTCCCCCATGCCGATTATTCCTCCTCACAATCCTCCTTTCCCGAATCCTCAACGCATCCATGCCACACGTGGCCGAGCACGCGCTCCATTCCGCCCACGTGCTCAGTTCGCAATGGCGCGGACACGGTTGGGTGCAGGATTCGTGGGTGGTTATGTGCAGGGAAGATGTGCAGTATGAGAGGGGCATAAGTACGCTGTCGTGCGTGCGGGTGCAGGTCACTTGGCGTTCGCGGGTTCCTATATGATAAGCAGACACGATAAGTGACGAACGCTCATCAAATATATAGAAACTATCTTTATATACATGTAAATGTATGTGTTATTTACAAAACCGATCAAATAATTAACCATCGTCATTGTTTCATTCCCGCAATTAAATCAGCTGGTGTCTACCTGAATAACTCCCGAAGTTTATATGCTTCTTGTATCAGGCGCGGATCCAGAAAATATTGAACCCGGGGGCGCAACAGTATAAATTATCAGGCTGAACCGGGGGGCGATAATTTATTTTTTTGTCTTGCATATAAGGGCGAACAGGGGGGGGGCGTGCGCCGGGTGCGCCCCACTCTGAATCGGCGCCTGCTGTATATTCATCTATTTCTAATGTCAAAAGAATTTGTCATGAATCTGTCTAAGTTTACCAAGTCGTATCAATCTAACTGAATAATGTTATTCGGCACTTACCCCCTTCTCCACACTCCTGCGTGCCATTGAACATACACTGCGACCAATTGCCTATGCTCAGTCTGTAATCAGGACATTCGCATTCCCGTTCATCCCTCGTGCTCTCGCATTCTCTTCCGCCTTCACGTGGCGCCGAGATGACTTGCCGGATGCGCGTTTGTCGGTCGGTGTGCGTGCTGCAGTCGCATTGGGACCATTCGCTCCATTGGGTTAGCTCACAATCGCCTGTAATGATATTTCCCAAAAAAAGTAATTGCAATTAATATACTTAATGTTTCTCTTGTTCAGAATGTTCATTTCTGCTATATATTTCAGGGTTTGCAAAACATTGTATTTACGTTAGGTAAGGACACACATATCAAGATGCAGTATATATTTAATCTGCAAAAATCATGTATGACTGTAAAACGAAATGTTATTAAAATTAACCGATTTGAACTGTTGATTTTGCTCAGTACCCATTATCCAATAAATCCAACGGTGATGCAGCCTATGCAAATTAATACCCTGCATTCTTTTGGAATCACGCTGTACCCGGGGACAGATACGGTTACAATATCTTTCCCTAAAGAACTGTGTCCCCGAAAGTATCCCGAAAGTATCTGTCGTATTTGTCCCTGGATATACGGTTATTTCAATATACATAATTTTAAAATTTTGCTTTCATATTGTTTATTATTTTACCTGAGCATGGTTTATAGCATAGTTCCGACACCGGTGGCCTAACCATGCGTCGCTCGCATTCGCCAATGAAATCGATGCCCGCTGGACACGTGACCTCACGTGACATAAGACCACGCCCACAGGGCAGGTTGCGGTTGGGCTCACATGTTGACCACTGAAATTGAAATACAGATGCTCGAAATATAGAATAGAGTACTTTTCAACCTGAGACAGACCTTACTTAATCAACCTGTTTATTCTTAGGTTTTGTATAGTTTTACGAAAACTACAATAAAAAACAGTCAACATTATATTGTCCTCTATTTAATAGGTCATTTGGATTTAATGATTATGTACATTTAAATTTGATAGATACATGTACAGTTATTATAATATGATATTACAACTGTTTTTATAATATCGAATACATAGTATTTTTACATTGCTATCCTTTCATAGATTGATCATAAACCTAACGAGTAATAACGAGCATTCCAAAACGATTAAGCAACAGCTCACAAAACCTAGTCCATTGTAAATAAAACTTACATCTCCCGCTTCCCACACAAACTCATCACATCCTCTCGCTGAACAGGTGCGTGTCTGCGACAGAGCGGGACACGGTGCTCCTCCGCTGTAGGCATGTGTCACTATGGCTCGGTCGCGGGTTTGCAAACCCATGCCACAGAGGGCTGAGCATGGGCCCCAGGAACCCCAGTTGCCAACCTGTATTTGTGATAATATTTGTATTTCGCGTTTGAATCGTTAAGATTAAGTGATTGATCCTACTGCTATGAAAGGAATGTTACAACTTAAGGTGGATATGTCGTTGATATAAGCGATTCATCTCACATTGTTCAGAATAAAATGTATTCTTTAGCATTGTCTAATCAGTTTACTCGACAGTTAACGGAATAATGCTAGCACTAATGCAAGGTATCTGTTAATAAACCAGGTTGCGCCTAGGGTTTATAGGTGTTTCTGAAGGATGCATTATAATATATGTTACGTTATATATGTTATGCATAAACGCAATTACCTGACAATCGACCTGGCACGGCACCTCGCACGACTGATACCGCTCGGGCATGGGCGTGGATAGGCTGCACTTTTCGTTCGACGTGTAGATACCATCTTCTTCGACCGAGCGACAGAACACGTGGCGACGCTGGATGCCAGGCCCACACCCTTAAGACGGAAATATGGACATTAAACTATACAAAATAGCAAACAAATAATTTCAAAGTCACTTAAATTCATGTATGGAACGTCTAAGACATATTGCTATATTGTTAGTGTTGAAATGATAACGTGGTGAGATTATCAAAAATACGAGACGTTGTAGTCCTGTTGGTTGAACGTGATTTACGGTTTCTTATTGTTTTAAACAAGATTAGAAAGTACATATTTGCTGGCGGATATAACCAAATATTACTTTGTTAACAGATATCAGAAATATTGCAAATTGTTATAATAGATTTGTTCTTATTTAGCATTCAGTTTTGCGTACCTGTGCTAGAATCAGCCACACAATCCCGCCATCTCCCGACATCCCACGCGTACATGACGCACGGGGCTTCTCTGCATGTGATGGTTTGAAGAACATCCTTGCGACGTAGTGAGGGGCATTGTAGTTCTTCGCTTATGCCTGGTACTGCAAAAAAAGGTTGAAGAAAAAAGATATTATATTCTATTCCACTTGATTTGTATTAATATACTCATAAATATCAATTTCACAATTCTACATTTGATAAATGAAATCAATATTTTTTCTTATACATATATATTACTTATTTACGAAACTTGATCTCGAACAACCAAAACCAAATAACAGCTTTTTGGCATAAGGGTCTGGCCACACTGGAATCTCTTTCAGGGTTTTACTTTATAAAATCGTGTTGTCGAATTTATTTTAATGAGGAACTGATATGATCCTAGTTTTAAAATGCAAAGAGCATCGTGGTGCTTTTAAGTTTCTTATTTGAAAAAAGTGAGTAGAGCTTTATTGGGCTGAACATCCTTTGTTATTATTATTTCATATAGATTAAACCAAACTTGGATGTTGGAGCGTTCGAGTGTATGGCATCACATTCTAGCTGTTATTTTACCTCCGCCTTTAAATTGCTATCATATTTTTATATAGCAATTCATATATTGTTAACTGTCATCACATACTTGGGTGCTGTAGCGTCCTTGTTCGCGTCCTCTCGCCATCTCGCCCGCATGTTTGCGAACATGGTCCCCACTCGGTCCACTCAGTGAGGGCACAGTCTGCCGGACATGGTTTGTAGCACGATTGCTGCTCGGGAGGCTTGGAACCGAGAATCTTATCTTGGCAGGTTTCTGTGAATATAATAGACAAATGAGTAAAATAAATCAATAGATATTAGTACAGTAAATGAGTTATATTCGATCATTCTTACCAAAATGGTCATTGAACCGAGGGAAGAGAAAAGTAATGCCAAATCTAAAAGTGGATTACCTTTCCTTATCCCAATAATGGTCAATAAACATAATGGTGAGCACCCTGTGGCAACTGATATTGAAGATGGTTAGCATATTAAATCCGGTTTACTGCAGCATAATGTCCTTTCAACAACGTGATACATCAATGAATCCATAAACGCTTCATCTTCTTAGGGCCTGTTTTGAGTGAAAGCGGACTTCGGAAATGGTTCCCTAAAGGTTTTGAAGTCCGATCAATAACATATAAGAACCGTTGCCGCTCCTTGCCGGTTCCCGTGAAAAACAGTTTTTACTTGGCAGTTAAAAAAAACATATGAGTTTCATGATTTTGTAAAATTTGATAACCACTTTGCTCACCTGCATGTGTAACCTGACCATTGCGCTGACATATCACTGCCCGGTTCTGTACGCCTTTTCCGCACATGTCGGGACTGTGGCACGATTGCCAGGGACGCACGTGCCACGTGTAGTATTCGCAGGACTGTGAGCGCTTACAGGGCTTGCTCTGGATGATCATACCTGTTGAACAAAATAATTTGTCATTATATTGTTTTTTATATTTTAATAAACGTTTGAAAGAATCAAATCCAACAGTTTCATGTCATGGATTTTTCTGTATCACTAGCGTTTTTTTAGCAAATATATCTTTGGTTTGATGTTACTTATATATTCCTCCCCCTGTTATATTGTATATTAAACAAAAAGTGGTGCCCTCCCTCTCGCCCTCTCACACATACTTAACTGGCGCCCCTCAATCGAAAATCATAAGGATCCTTCCCTGGATGTGCACTACGGTATCATTATTGTTAAGTTCATGCAATAAGATATGCAAGAGTCTGATGCCATGGATTCCTCTGCATTACAGCGCACTCGTAGCAAATAAGCACCTTTGGTTTCTTGCTACATGGAATTATATGTTGACTGTAAGACAATATTTCGCGCGCGAAATCAGGCGTGGAACTACATACAAAGGCGATGGATGTCCCTCCCTTTATATACTTTACTAGCGCAAATCCATTAACAAATCGCAATTTGCCCCTTTGATCTGGACGGTTTTTGCATTCTTAAGTAATAGTGATAGTGATAGTAATAGTTATAGTGAAAACAAATGACGTACCATCTTCATTCGCCTCTTCACACACCGCCCCTCCATTCAGCGCCAGACGCGTCACGGATCTATAGCGATGACGCATCGTATCTCCACACGGCGCGTCACAAGTCGACCAGTCCGTCCAGGGTCCCCGTAAGCAATTGCGTGGACAGCGGGCAATGCAGTCGCGAGAGATTGAGGGTTTGGCGGTGAGGTCACATAAGGAGTCGGAGGTAGAACCACCTAAGATAAGTGTTGATAATAAAAGATTGTTAAGTTAAAGCGTGAAATTCGATTAATCCGTCAATGAACCACGCCGTTGCGCGGGCAGCGGGCTATACACACGCGGGTTTGGGAGGGTTGGGAATTCAGGTCGCACTATGAATATGATGCGGAACCATATAGAGGAAACGTTTTGTTTTGACGATATAAAAATATTAAAGCGTCACAATCGAATCTATCCGCCCAGGGTCCCCGTAAACAGTTAGGGTAAAGACACGCCCTTGTGATTTTTTTCTGCGGCACATTGATATTCAAAGAGAATATGGTAAACCCTGCGATATTGCGATATCAAGGTTTACTATATCTTTTTTTATAATATCGCTGTGCCGCAGAAATATTCCACAAGCGCGTGTCTACCTTTACGCGAACAGCGGGCTATATAAGCGCTGGATTGGCTGGGCTTAGCGGATAACAAGAAGTATTGGAGAAGGAGCAACCCACTGGTATGTATTCTAATGATTTCTAATGATTAGTTGTCGGGCAAGGTCCCAATATTGTACACAACGAATCCCGAACCATAGACCAAGCAGTAAAATGCATGTAATTTTGTCTTTATTGAGAATGAATAATACTTAAGATGCTATTGTTAACACGATATAATGTTAAGATAAAAGTTTATTGATTTTTGCTCTTTTTATTAGACATTTTCTTCCAAGACCGGTTTCGGTCTTAAACGACCTTCTTAAGTGGATTTTTTTTGTGAGTGGTTATTTTTGAAAAGGCCACGATGTATTCCTGTATGTCTGTAACAAATATTCATAATTTATACAATTTTCCACATCCCAGTTTGTCTAAATGTTTACTCTTAATTTAACTTATCGTAATTTAGGGTGACAAGATGATTATACTTGACGCCAAATACCGACCTCGCATTACGTCTATTCTTGCCGAACATTTTTATTGACCCCAACTTACCATCATCCGCCTGGCAGTACACCTCCCTCCTCTGCACACCCGACCCCTCTCGCCCACAAAGCACCGAGCTATTAGCGAGTTCGCATTCGCTCCACGCACTGACGCCCCAGATACTGAGACGGGTGCAGTCCTGTTGGTTGCAGTGCTGTGTTTCCGAAAGGGATGAGGCATCGAGGCAAGGTGTGGGGCCGTTGTTAGCTGCAAATAAAATGAAGGCAAATTCAAAGGGCATATTCAAAATTTATTCGTTGGAATATAAGAGGGTTACAGTCTTGTCGGATTCAGTGCTGTGTATCCGTAAGGAATGCGGCGTCACGACAGGGTATAGGGCCATTGTAAGCTAGAAATAAAATGAAAACAAATGCATATATGAATATACAACTAGTATTTGTTAGATTGTGAATCGCGTGTAGTCCTGTTGGTTGCGATGCTGCGTTTCCGTAAGGGATGAGGCGTCGAGGCACGGGGTGGGGCCGTTGTTAACTTAGAAAAAAATGAAGGCAAATTCATATGACATATTCTAGAATTATTAATGCGGTCCAGTTGGTTGCTATGCTGGGTTAAAATGAAGGCGTCGATGCATGGTGTTGGGCCGTTGTTACCTGTAAATCAAACCGAGATTAATTTAAATGCAAATTAAACAATTAGTAGGATTGTGCGGATTTCCTGCAAAATGGGTTCAGTCCTGTTGGTTGCAATGCTTCGTTTCGTTTAAAAAGGCGGCGTCGGGACTGGGAGTAGGGTCATTTTAGTTTGGAATAAAATGAAGGTAAATTCATAGGACATCTTCAAAATTTATTTTATTTAGGCTTCGAGACAGGGTGAGGGGCCGATACTAGCTGGAAATGAAACGAATATCATTAATATATTGTGTTATTGAAAAAAAGATTACACGAACAGTCATAAGTATTTTAGAAACGTATATTTTCAACAGCAACACCCTTACACAACTGCAACACAATTTGGGGAATTAAAAGCCCATTACGTGTCAGAAATGATATTTTTGATAATGAATTACTGGTGTCAAATATGATTGTGTATACAAAAGTGTTATTCTATAATAGTAAATGACAGTGGTACTATGTGAGATATGAAGCCATGTATGTCTCACTTTAAACTTTTACTTTATCATTCACGGGAGAAAAAGCGACAGAGAGATATACTATCCGCCAAAAGAAAGTATAATCCTAAATGGGTGAATATCTTCGCGAATTCGCAATATTCTAGATTGAAATTTTCACCAGTGTCATTAAATGTAGCTTTCTATCCAATTCTATAGTTTCATGCCAATAGATCAATGGTTAAGGTGTTAACTTTGAGTAGGGTTCAACACCTTATTTTAAGTGGAAATCGGTTATGCTTATTCTGATTACAATTTGGGACTGTAGAATAAAGATTGTAACGTTTATGCCAGTTTTCGATATTTATTTCCAATTTTACAAAACGCACATAGCCACGTCACGAACCCATCAACATTATTGTGATCAGGCTATGGGGATGCTGAAGACCGGTAATTCTGTAAGAACACTAGTATCCACTTGTAATTGCTAAAAGCTCATTTTTATCGTTTGCAACATCACAATAAATTCATAGGGAATAACAAGGGTAGACAATAGAGTCGGCGGTGGAAGTTAGAAATGTCGAATCGGGATCGAGAGATCCAGATGTTATACCGGTGTAGCCTGTTTCACCGTGAGGCAGTCAAAGCGACAGAATCACTAGACCCGACAAATAGTCGGATTAGTCCAAACACGTTGAAACGACGTTTGTGCGGAAACGGATAACGCCTTACGCAGAACGTACGTTCGAAACCGCGAAGTCGGCATCGACGATACAATTTTGCGAACAAGTATCGCCTTATTGATATGAAACCTCTCAATAGCGCTCTTTGACATTTAGCGTCGAGTCCATTTTCAACTGAACCACTCATATGGCCGCCAAGGGGCGTATAGGGGCTTCGTCAATCATTTTGTACCTTGTTCTTTTTACTAAGTTGACCGCTTCGGGAAGGATCTGTTATGGTTTGAGGTGTCATCCGATACAGCTAGAAGCCTTTATTATGGAGTATCGACAAAAACCTTACGACAAATCGGTACATTGACCCGTATATTCATGACTTTGCCGTTTACTGCCATTTATGCATGGCAAAAGGCCGAGGGTAGTCATCTTCAACATTTCAGAAATCCTAAACCAATGATGATTATCGGTATTTTGAAAAAGAAATCTTTTGAAAAATGATGAAATAATATGCTCTGTAAATTGATATATCATCGAATAAATAATAATACTACAATAATGTGTTTGAAACAATATTATACTTTCTTTGGGCGGCTAGTATATTTTAAGCGCTTTTAAATTCAATTATTTTTGAAGAACAGGTTAGTGTCTTACATTAGTATGTATTAACATTTCCTTAAAAGAAAAATAGATAATAATTTTAGTTACATAATATATTCATGACAATAAATCATTCTTTTGATTTTGCCAATACACCAAATCAATTGTTTCAAAAGCTTCATATCGATCATGTTTATTGATGGAGCAAAAAACACAGGTTTTGAATTTACCATTTCAAAACAAAATTGTTAATTATAGAATGATTTATCGATTTGTGAGTTTCAATGTATCTTAGAAATTTTTATGCACACACAATTTTGCAACATATTCGAATCAATCAATTTGGAGCGAAATAGAAAGAGTCGTTGTAAGTTATCATTTTTTACTTGCACGTGGAAGTGTTTTCTAACGTCAGAGCTTTGCCAAAAACATCGAACACACATCTTCATACACCCGACACATTTTGACATGTTAATAACGTTGATAATCTGACATGTTTTATTCCATGGTCCAAAAATATACGATGATTTCCTATGATTCTTTAATAACTCCTTTCGACAAAATTGGACTTACTTAATATTTGTCGACTTCGGGACTGAACCCCACCAGGAAATCCGCATGTTTGGTTGCATGGCGACCAATCTCCCCACTCGCTCAGTGTACATTCATCTTCACATGGAACCTTAACAAATAAACAATTTTATTTGAAAATAAAGTAAATAAAATGAAGCAAATGAACGCCGGTATATCAAATGATAACAAATAATGCTGCAAAGCGCGGCTTTATGGTTATATATTGTCATGATGCGCGCCTGATGATCTATAAAATAGTTCATGTTTAACTCCAGCATTGCATGCCATTGCAAAATATCTGAGTGATAAATCGGTTAGGAATTCCCAAAATATTCTATTTTTAAATTAGACAATGCTCAACACATATAAATCATTATCTATTGCGTTTCGTTTCTATAAAAAACGGTTATATATTAAGTCTACATGATAAAACTCGGGTGCACATACCGATTTCTTTTTTGTATGGGGGATATGGAGATAAAATACATGTAGAAGCAAACGGGGGTCCGCTTTGATACTTTGCGATATATTGTCTTGACTTTTTCTTGCATTATCATGGGTTTAAAGTATAAGAAATACGAAAACAAAAATTGATAACGCATACGCTACGTGACGTTGCACGTCAAGCGTTTTACATTGCGTTAAAATGTTAGTTATTGGTTCAAAATGAAAACGAGTCTCATACTGCATGGCTCCTTCTGATACTAAATTACGTCTGATATAGTGAATAGACTTTTTACAGCATGCGTTGCACCGGATATTTTCAACGACCAATGCCACCTTATCCTACTTCATTATTAGTTTCTTTTTTTTTTTTGAAATCTATTACATCTAAGGCCGCGTTCACGCAAACGAAAAAGCTTGGAAAAAAGCAAGAAACCCGATATTTTCGAAACCCACATTTGTATAAAAACATAGCAATTCATCCCCTCTGTTCACGCAAAAATTAAGGATATTTTTTTGCGTGAACGCGCCTTTAGGTCACATATTGCCCGACCCATACTGCGATGACGTCACAAGGGTAAAGGTGACAGGTTCTAGGACCTTGCACAAAGTTTCACTCTTTTTGAAAATGTCAACAATTAAATGTTTAATAAGCTAAACACTGCTTTTATCAATAAGCTCAAACGATCGATCAAATTGAAATGGAGGGCGAGGTCTTACTTTGTGCTAATGACAAAACAATTGATAAGTGTAACGTTTTCAAGAAATGTGTTGACATTTGCACTTTTGAAGATAAGGAAACATTTTCGAAATTTCCCCATTGTATACATTTATTTTTTGCAATATTGTGCTCACAACGTGAGGTTTACATTTTTTACTGGAGTGTAGCCATTGAATTCGACATGTTTTTCTTCTTAACAAATTGTTAATTGAATGATGGAAGACCGATTGTGAATGCACACACACACAAAGTGTAAATACTACAAAGATTAATTTGAAAAATAATAACTATCACCAAGCGTTTTATATCTCAATGTTCATCTAGAGCATCTTTTTTCTGTTAAGCATTAAGTCTTGCCAAAACATGATTTTTAAAACATTTCCAACCCTCCCCATCCCTAATCCTGAAGCACTACCGGACGGAACTCACATATTGCAAAATATTTTATCCCAGCCAACTATAAAGCATGTTGCCTCTAATCCCCCACCTTTCCCAGACCACATGGTCCCCCATAGAACCTATACATATTCTCATAAAATGTACCTTGCACTGTCTTTCAATAAGTGGTTTCTCCTGCGTACAATCCGAGTCCTGAAGTACTTCGCCGACCGAACTGACGCAATACACGATGCGCACCTGCACGCCCCGTCCACATGTGTCGCGGTAGTCGGCGAGCATACAAGGGCGCCAGGGCTCTGCAAAGAAGTATCATATACTATATTTATATATAGTCTAATATTCTTTTGTATTATTATCTAATTAAATTGAAGATAGTATTGAGGACTCTTTCAACGACACCAAACAACGTAACCATGCGTTGCATTGCAACCATGCACTGATCCCAGACTCCGTATTTACTGCAGTAAAACACATAGGTAGAATCATAAATCTAATCATCTTTACGTCTAACTCAGTCTGTATATATTCTTTTTTAAAAAGAACCAATTTAAGGGTTATCCAAAAGGGTTTGGCTAAAAAATGTGTATTTCTCACCAATATGCCACAGCTGACACGGAGCGGGCGGGCATGCTCGTGTTTCGAATCGTTCTGCGCATTCCTCGCCCCCATATGCTGCTTCCTGGACGACCGACCGGCGTCTGAAATAACATCAGTTGATCTCATTCGGTGAGCAAAATTACAATCTTGAGCAACATTTTTTCATATCAATTTATGCAATATACTCAATCAACCAAAATGTTCTAAGTGGCCATTATCGGTTTTTAGGATATATTATCGCGAAATTTCTACTATTTCGCGAATCAACCTCCTTCTTTGCCTGAGTACGTTGTACATTTATGTGATGACTCTTTAAAAACCTGGTTTTTATGCGATTATTTTTAATACAACACCAGAAACACTCAGAAGGCTATACGCTCTTTCGAGTTCCGAAAAAAAATCATCGAAAACACTGTAAACTAAACTCTATTTATTTTAATCAACATGGCAGATCCTACTTTTCTTTGAATACATACCGTATCTGCTCCCCATCCTCGCCACAGCTCTTGGAACATATCGACCAGGGCTCCCAAGCACCAAGCTCACAATCCACCGGACACGGCACTAGGCAGGCACGTCTCTCTGGGGGCCGGAGCTTCAGGGTGGGGGAGGAAGGATAGCGCTCTGTAGGGATAAAATGAAACTGTAGGGATAAAATGAAAAGTTGGGTATGAGATGCTTTCCCAGCCAAGATGTGTTTTATTGAAATATACCTGGGGTGGCTGGGTATAGTTCTGTTTGTGGATACATTTGTCAGATACAATAGGAGGATTTCTCACAGAAATAGAATCTTGGATCCCTGAATGTGGGAAGCTCGGTTGCGCTTGGTTTTTGGATTCATATTTGAAAACAACGTAAATATGTTGATAAAAAGTTGCTGACAACCTGTTAACTCAAGTTACTTTTCAATAATGGGTACGTGCTAAAAAGTCATAAAATTCCATGCGTATTAAGGAACGAAATAATTTACCGTTTCTTCATCGATAAAAATGTGCTTATTTCATTGTGATTACTATTACTTCTTTTGCAATATACTTATACGAGCTGATCGTATCATTAAAACCCATCCATCCAATCAATTTTGTTGTGTATTGTTTTTACTGACTTTGGTATAAAACAAGTCATTGATAATTACTTAGGAAAGTTTTCAGTTATTTGTCCTAGTTAATGCCAAGAATAAGTATATATACTGGTTAAAAACAGCTGTTTTTAATAAAAACAATGTTAAACCTCTATGCACTTGTCAGCTAAAGCTTAAGTTAGTTTCCTGTGTTTTTTTTTCTTTTTAATTTCTGCAATATGATTTCAGACTGATTTCATAAGGTTATACATGTATGTTATTTAGAACGACATTTTCAACAGTTATGGAATTATTCTACTGAATTAAGATGTATATAGAAACTGTCAATGGAAACCAATCCAACTATTTACATCCGAGGTGAGTGGTGATTTGGATAGGATGATAAAACAATAAAACTGTCAAAGAGAAACGATCGTTTACATAATCCCTTCAAACACACAATATCTATACCATTTTCATACTGCATAATTCTAAAAATCATTTTCCTGAAGGCGTTTCCGCTGTAGTAAGACAGAATCATTATGGTCACTCATCACAATGACGTCACTCCGGTCAACATAATGTTTTCAAAGACAAATCACAGCAAGAATCGTCAATGCAGAGCCACCGGGAAGAAGCAAACCGAGAGGGGTTGCTTTTGTAATAACATTATAATAAGCATCCGTAAATATGGTGAATAATCGTGACATCCCATTTGGGGGCATTGCAACCCGTTTTATGACACAATCAGCTATAAATTGAAGGCATCTGTGAAAAATCTATATAAGCAGTAAATCACCCAACTTGATGATTATTTTTGAACAATGCGTCTTCATGCTTTTAAATATATGGTTTAAAATTTAAACCGAATTTTATATAAACGTTCACATTTTTCTATATATACATGAGCATTAAATAAAATGGTCTGAAAATAATAAACCCTAATATTGAAAAAAAAACTTATAGATATTTGTTATGGTAAATTATATCAATGAAATTAAGTGAAAGTTTATTGTAATTTCTGTGAAATGTATAATTTAAAAAATCGTTGTTTAAAAATTTTCAGCCTATTGAACTCATAAACAGGACTTTTAAAACGGACTAAGCTCATTCATAATTATAATGTAAATTTTGTTTCTCATTTAGAAACTAGAATGTACAATGCTGTTTCATGCTTATGTGTTTTTCCTGAAATGGTGCCCACAAATGTATTTTTACTGTGTCCTGTTTGAATGACTAAATGTTATGCAGCGTTCACTAATTATAAGATGACACAACTCTCCTTTTCCGAAAGCTTTTTGTCTAGTTGATTTTGGCAGTATTTAAACAAGTCCATACATAATGATCGGCAGTCTTTATATTGGGTGGTGGCAGTAATAAGTGGGACTCAATATAATTATCTAACTAAATTAAATATATGATATTTTAATAATAATAAAAAACACACACATATTTATATTTTTACAAGAAAATATAATTTTCTAAATATCAAAATGATGATGCGGTTGCTGTTGCTTGCAGTTTTATCACAGGTAATTCATTAAAATAGTATCTTTTTATTTTGCTTTACGGATTGTTTTTTTTTCTTAAGGGTGCGTTTAAACTGATCAAACTAACCTTCAAACCAAGCTTCAAACCACTTAAGGTCGTGACGGCATTTTACGTTTTATTATCTGATAATGTTTATTGCGTAACAATGAACTGACAGTAATTCCATCACGTTTTGTTATAATAATAGAAATTCCTTTTATTACGTCACAATACATATGCCACATGCAACTATATGAAAGCATAATTCTATGGTGTTTGCTTACTTTTCGATATCAAATCTCTCCTTAAAAATCAAATTATTATATTAATAGTATGACGAAAATTTGTTTCACCACCACCGCAACCTTAAGTGGTTTGAAGCTTGGTTTGAAGGTTAGTTTGATCAGTTTAAACGCACCCTAATGAAGCTTTAATTTAGCACTGATTTTATTTTATACCCTGTTCACGTCAAAAAATTTAGTGGATTGAGAAAGAATGAGAAAATGTTTATTCAAAATTGGGATACTACGAACAATTAATAGCAAGATAGCTAGGTATTCTCGAATTAAGCGAGTATTATTCTTTCATTTACGGATAATATCACATTATAAGTGTTTTCAATCAAAACCAATATTTTATCCTGTGTATTCTAAATTTTCCTTCAACCATAAAAAAATGAAATTGCTTGTTTTTTTTTTTCGATGAGATTGTGTAAGTGACATTTCGACAAATAAAATAAAGATGAAAATAGGTTTAACAGTTAAAAGCATTGCGTTTCAAATTTTTTTTTTTTTTAAATAATTCAATAAAGTTTCAACATACAGCAAGCTGTATGAAAAGTGCGTTTGATCTTATGCGTATACTTGATGAGGTTGTGCTCGATATTAAAAAGTTTATTCTATGTGGGAGGTGGAATTTTTAAAGTTGAACGCACTATTATAGTGTCTAAAAATCTGGATACATATGAAAATCCAAGAGTCGAGACACTCGTCAAAATATTTTGACAAGTAAAACATTTTTCATGAATGTGTTAGCTATGATAAGGATTATGTTTTGGATGCATCGCATTGCGATTAGCCTTAAGTATGAAATATTAATTTTAGAAATAATTATTTGAACAGATTAACAACTAGACTGTACTATCGCATAATGCAAAGGGGTTCTGTTTTAAATAAACAAAAATATATTTTTCAAACGCATCATCTTTAAAATAAATTAAATGAAATATCTATAAAAAGAAATTATCATATATCCATAATTAATTTATATTAATTAACATAAATTTCTTTATCAATAAAAGTTTATCTCATAATTTGAGACCAACGTATGCTATAATTGTAATTGGTTTAATATATTATTTTTTTTAGATAACAATAATAACGATTTCATTTTTAATGTTGATTTAAATTACACCTTGGATTGCATTACATTGTCTACGCACTGTCATTTCACCTGCCAGTTATGACGTAACACTTTAACTGTTACCTTCGGAATTTATGACGTAATAATATGTTTGTTCGAAATGAAACATCACGTTAACGCTGTTACCAACGAAATTATATTCATTGTTTGAAATATTTCTACCATATTATTAGCACTTTAATACCTAATGATTTAATGTAACATTGTTGATATATATTTTTTAAAACTTTTATGGCGTGATAAATGTATTACTTTTTAAAGAATTTAGCGCCGAAAGCCATAGCTGTAACCAACGATTTATTTTCGCATAATCATGCTTATTTTGCCTTAACAGTTTTCAATAATATAATAGGTGTATTTGCTATTTAAAACAATCTTAGCAGTAAAGAATGTATATTGCTCAAGAAAAAATGATGATAAAGCGCGATGTCCAACGCTTTAATTCTTTTTTTTTTAATGTGACATATACTCCGTTATCTTATATATTTCTGTAAAAGTATTGATATATTTATATTTTGAGATACTAAATCTTTATATTTCTGGAAGAAACATTAGTATCGCGAAAATAATGAGATGAATTAAATCATTGGGTTACTGTCGAAAAAAGCTTCCCATGGTCCGCCATTTTGTTGAATTTAGCCCATACTGTATAATCACATGATCACAAAGTATACTTTATGTCACATGATCAGTATAAAATTTGTGTTGTTTTAGAGGGATAAAAAAAGAAACAATATATTGCGCAAATCATGCCTGTTGTATAATGCAAAGGGGAGCTCCGCTCCCCTTTGCGATAATTCGATCTCGACACAAAAAACAGCGACGATGCTTCTTATAAAACTTATAAATCGCATTTACAGTATAATATTGTAGTCAAACAATATCTGATTGACATTTTTCCCCCGAATTAAACTAAATGTAATTCTTTTTTTTTTGTGCAGGGGATGGTGGTGTTACGTTATTCTTGTTTTTTTTTTTAATTTCATGAATAGAGTATCAACCAACGGTCACACCATAGTAGAATTTTTTTACTTAGCTTAACATGGTAACATCAATTAAAAACTACAAATAAACATGCAAATAACGTTATTGTTTAGTGAAAAAAAAATCTATCATTCTAGATGAAATTTAGGAAACCAAAGATTTGTGTTTTATGGGGTCACAGGATGAAAACGAAGATGACGAAGTTAATTTGTGGGGCAATAACCTTTAAACTACATCCGTATACCTATGTAAATGTGTCATAAATAATTAAAGGCAAATCAAGATTACAAAATATGACCATGAAACAAATGCATGATTCAAATGCATTACTATTGTGAAATATGTTGACATATTTCAATTCTTTCAAAATTAAGTTTAATTAAGTTTTACATTCAATAGCGATGCATTATCATGTTTTTTTTTCCATCATGATGGATGTGAAAGAAATATAACTACATCACAATGTATCTTCTATGAATATCCGTTAAATAATGTGTTTTTATATATATATATATTTTGAACTCTCTACACTTGTTTCAGATCATTTTTTATATGCATTGACAAACAAGTTGTTTTCAATTATTCTAATTAAATTCTTATTTAAGATGATTTAAATGGAAATTTAATATCAAATTATTTTATTTTTCAGTGTGCCCTGAGTGCCCCAGCTCATGATGAATCACTCAAAGACGCATTGAAGTCACTTAATCTGGAGCAGGTCCGTGAATTGGCAGAGCTGCTCTACGACCAAAAAGGTAGGATAATTTTAGTTTATTTAACCGGGATCTGTCAACATGAAATTACATGTAAATATCTTTTGAAATTGAAAGATAGAGGTTATGTAAGAAAATTTCAAAAATATGGTCAATAATTTGCGGGAAAAATATAGTATTTGGATTTGTAAAGCGCTTAACCAACAAATCAGTTATTGAGTCACCGCAACCAGTTTTTGGGTCACTTACTATTTGTCATAGAAACAACATTTAATATACATTTTTACACAAACAAAACAATAAGCACTGCAGTATGTTCATGATTTCATAAGTTACCTAGAAAAATAGTTCATGAATGCTTTTTCTATTGAAAACAGTGAGTGACCCAAAAACTGATCATGACTCAAAAAGTGATTTCCCCTTCTACCTCTTGTTAATAAAATAGTTCGTCTCCACTTGAATCACCGTTTGGGTTTTGGGCAATAAGGGGTTATGTAGACCCTAGGTGCTAAACAGTCATTTGAAAAGATAATAAGTACAAATCATGTTTCATCTAATATATATCATGTACATGAATAGATAATACATTTTCCTAAGAAAATCGAAGGGTTATTGTAATATCGCAAAAAAAAATAGGGTTCTTCAACATTTTTGAACGCATATTTGAACGCATTGCTCAAGATATCGATATCCTCATATTTTTGTTTGATTGATTCAAAACCTGAAATCAAACACTCAACTTTTCTATTAAATTTTAATTTTGACGTATGCCAAAACGGATCAGTCACGCGGGTTGGACCTAGTTTGTCATTGTAAATCCTACGTTACATAAGAATCCCAGTAAAACATTTAATTACAGTTGAAATTCGACAGTTGTCATTCAAGCAATATTGAACTTAAACATAATTATAACTTTTCAATTGATATGCCGAGGTCAAAACTTCATTAGTGATATCAGGTGTTATATCAAGGTGTCCAAGATTTGAACTGAAAAATAATCTATCACAGATCCTGTCAAATAATTGAAAAGAATCTTTTGATAAAAATTGATCTCCATGACAATTGTCACCTTGATTTCATTAACGTTCGATACACTTCCAATCGAATTTCTCAAAATATTTCTGGAAAACCCAAATGTTTCAAAAACCATACTGACATATATAGTAATTAACTTTTTTTTGATTTCGAGACAAATCAGAAGTCTGTTGTTTTAGATAATAACTATAAAGGTAAATGAATGAAGTCGATTTGTATTAGATATGCCTATACCATTGACACTGTTTCATTGCTTCATGATCAATCTAAAAATTGAAAAGAATTTTCCATTCTATTATTAGATTTAATTTATTGCACTTTGATATGAATTCGGGTCAGACCTCAATATTATTGAATTATCACACAAAACAAAAGGTATTTGTGATATCTAATATTTGTAAATATATGATAAAAACTATAAAAACATATAGATGTCCATATCATTTCTTTAAACGATGCTCTTTGTTCATAAATCGAGCTTTCATCTTGAAACAGACTCTATACATGTATTAACAACTTAAAGACATCTTAAATAATGTTGACATATTTTTCTTTTCGAAAACCAATCAGTAAAACGCTTTTAAATACCGTTGATTAATTTGAAATATTTTACGAATACTGCAATTGCATTGAGCAATTTCACTGAGAATATTCAAAGATGCATTAAGAATACATGAAATGATACAACAGTGAATTATTGATAATTCTTTCTTTGATATGTTATTTTGATTGGTTCAAGATTATACGAACATATATACATATAAGCAGCAAGTCTATAATTAAAGTTCACAAGTCTATTGCGATTGAAACTATTTTAATAACTGGGTACGGTCTTAACTTTCGTTAGCTCATACATCATTTGCTCTTTGACAAAGCTTACGTAACAACTTACCATTAAAGCGGTAATTGTCTCCATAATCGAATATTATGCAGATTAATTATTGGATTCAAATAACGCCAGGTGCCGATTTTTTCCACTTTTTTTTTATTTCAGTGGCTTACTTTCGTATTGGTCACAAGGGAGGATGACACACAATTTATTGATTTGAAAGTTAATTTAAATAATTACGGGGAAGTAAATTGTGTAATTGCATTTGTTCAGATTTTAAGGTTTCGCTCTGAGATTGAAAAGGTCAACAAACGTTAAAAAAATGTTCCCTTTTTAAGATTGATAAATGTTTGTTAAAGCTAAATGAAAATGAATTAACATAGGTCAATATATGCTTGTTCTTGATTATGCCGAGATAGTGAGATGGAGATAAAGACAAAGGAAAAAGAGAGCGATAGGGAAAAAGTTAATACTTTCATTATCATAACCTAGAAATATTAGCATTCTTTTGCGAAAAAAATAAAGGGTTCAAAATAAGCATTATCCTTTTTCAGTCACGACTGTATTTGTTTACTTTCTGTGATTCTGATACGGAATCCCCTTTTCGAATAAGGGTTTAACTGGAAGATTTTATTACAGCATCGTATCTAGCGCCGCTAGACTAACTTATTATGCAACAAGTCGTGCGCCTATATTTTCCCCTTTTTACCCTTCTCATTGTTAACAGGATAAGCATCGTTATAAAACTGTGGCATGAAAACGCATGTCATTATTACACAAATATATGTATGATACATGTATGTGTTCATCATTAAATCAAATAATATTATCAACTAGAAAGGCAATCATAGATTTCATATCAGCGATCTTCTTGAGGTGTCGATTCAACTATGAATATTGTAAACATAGACTTATACCTTTAAGGGCACATAAGCTAATTGCTTTAGACAAAATACATGGGGAATACTGACCTAAGTACAGATAGGCACTTAATTTGATTTCGAAGAAAATTTAGTTTCGAAAGTCTACCTTTGCACTCCAGAATTATTGTCACTTTATTTTTCAAACATTAACATTATAGTCTAGACTAAAAATGTAACGATTGCTGACTGTGTCACTGTAAGCAGAAAGTGAATATTGATTATGCTGCTTTATGCAGCAGCGCGCTTTATATATAGCTGCCCCCTCTCCCGCACAACTGCCTTTACTCGATGACGCAACTTTCTCTCTATTAGTCGCTGTCAATCATCAATTAATGAATGTCAACAAAGGGGCACGTCTTGCCATTGGTCCATTTAAACATGAGTGGCCAATGAGAGCCTAGAATGAGTCTTAGTGGTTTTCAGCGAGGCACCAAATAATGTCGGTTTTTGAAAATCATTTTTTCATAAATGTTAAATATCTCGACAATCATATGACAATGACTCATCAAAACCATCTATGCTCCATCTTTCGGTCATGTTTAATGCTTTTATACATATTATTATGTCAAGTTTATCCTTTAACATATAGAAAAGTGTCGGACATGGCATTTTGAAAAAAAACTCGACTGATTTTAATACCTGCGAAATTTTCGTAAACGAAAAGATCGCAGATAATAAACATTTATGGCTGAATATTTTCTGTTTTTAGAGTATAAATTATATTAAACCTTCTTTTTAAGAATAAGTTTTGAAAATCACAGTTGTGTCGTGCTTCGTGAATATACATCGACGTTGCCGCTTTGAGTTTCCGCTTGAACAAATTCCAAACTCAAAACAATTCTATGAAATGGCCGAATTACATTATGTATATAATAGATTTATTTTGATTGTTATGAATCATATACAATAATTTTATTCTGTTTTGCAATATTTAACCTTGTTCAATTGATTTGTTTTTAAACAGTACAAGATGAGGAACGCAGCAACGAAAGCCACGAAAGTGATGACAGCGACAGTGACGTTTACATGGTAACGGAAGCACCCGTTGCTAGGGAGGAATTGCCTGAGGCAATAGCCGCTGAGCTGGGCGTTGTCAAGGAGATGAGAGAGTTGGCTGAAAACATGGAGCGCAATAGAGATAGGCTGGATGAGCTGATTGGTCGATTGGAGGGAGGGGGATCGGTATGTAATCTACCGTGATTTTATCAAATTGTCATAGATTAATCATGTATATTATTAATTTATAGATAATCTCTGTTTTAATCCGTATTGATTATATCCTTACTAATCAAGATTCTTTAAGAAGATTGGAATGATTTATAGCTAGAAATCAAGTATGATGTACCTTATTGCGCTTTTTCAAAAAAATATTGTTTATACGGTTAAAAATCGCATATGAATGTCATATAACCCGGATCCCATGTCGCAGTTAGATATTTTCTAATACTTTGATTTAAGAGACATTTCCGAAAATAAACTAACGTTCAGCATTCATAACATATGTTGATTTGACACATGTAACAAATTAATAGCAAATGAAATGCTTTTCTTCAATCATTTAATCAATATACATCTATACTTCAGAAACGTGGTCTCCTCTCCAACACAGCCAACGAAGAGGCATTCATGCGTCGCGAACAACGGTTGCTGAATGACATCAGCAACAAGATTGACTCACGTGACCAGAAGTCGGCCATGTTGGATCGAATGAGCCGTTTAATTGAGGCAGAAAGGGAAAGCGAGGTCGAACATAAAAGGTCAAGGCGCGCGGTCAATAATCAGGCGGAAATGGTCACTGTGGGTAAGTGTTGTCAAATCGCGTTGGTGAAAACGAAAGGGCAAAGCGCTCAAATATCCCCAGTTACAATTATCTCTCTAAAAGAAATATGATGTATTGAATGAAAAAATACATGAACATTGTATTAAGTACTTTTCTCCAACAAAAAATGTATATTGGATGAGGTTAGGTATTGCTTTTTTAGCTAAAATTTGTTTAAAAGCTAATTCATAAGTGTCAACTCTCTAGATGCATGATGTTGTTGCATCAGACCATATTGCAATAAAGGACTTATTTTCAACCAATGAACTTTACATGAACAATCACAGATTAAGTATGACTTAACATTTTTTATTCATGAATGAAGACAGTTTAAACATTCAATTTCCAAATGACGTCTTCAGTTTATAATTACATAGCCATGTCATGATCGATCGGGAAACACACTATTAAAAAATAAATGTCCTTCGCAGAAATGCACGAATCATGATGTCTTTCAGAATTATCATTTTGTATCGCCACACCTAACGTCAAATACTAGGTCGATCTAAAATGGTGTGTCCATCCCCAGTGACCCTGCCAGTTTCTTACAAAATAAAAGTTTCATAACATCAATCAAGGTCTTTCAAATTAAATGACATCACCCGACTGCAATATACAAGCGAATATTTACGACGAAAACAATGTTCTCATTTTGACGCCCATGAATGCTTCCCACACTTTTTTTGATAACCTTAAGGCGTGTTCACCCGAAATAAAAGCGCAAAATATTATGCGCTTTTTGGGTGAACATAAAGAATAAATTCCTATATTTTTATACCAAAAGGGGCTTCAACTTAAAAGCGCAAAGCTTGTGTTTTGATCTTTTTTTGGAGCGGGTGAACGCGCCCTTAAGGTCCTTGTTATGCCCTTCTCTAAAAAAGCACGTCAGGAATACATTGATATATGCCAAATGAGAACGCTCTTTCATAAGTGATTCGCATCTCAACGATCGCAAAGGTAATTCATTAGTGTTAAAATTGGTCTATGTTTCTATTTTATAAAACTGATCATTCATGTATGTCTTTAAACCAGGTTTCGAACCCATCTTGAAGCGACGCAAACGCCAGGCTGTTTTCGAGGACAACAGTGACTTCGAAATGACCACTGCGGGTATGTGAAAGGTGATTATATGTTTTATGAAGAATTCGCTTCAAAAACTCGCTTTGCTTTTGCCTCTTGGTTATCTGATGAATGCGAATCGAATTTTGTTTCCATAAACTAGGCATAGAAGAAAAAACACGTTGATTAACAAAATCAATTAATTACTAATATTACATCATTTACGCGACGTTAAGGACCTATGTGTTTGTGATAGATAACGCGACAAACTTTCAATGCTGTTCGAAATATCTTGCTTAATAAAGGCAGATTAACAGATTTTCGATAAGATTTTCGTATTTCTAAATGTATTTTTTCTATATCAATTTTTCATTTGTTCCATACACAGCCATGCCAGGACGCCGTAGGAGAGACCTGGCTGATTTTGATGATATGTATATGGAAGAAAATGTTGAAGAAAGGGCCGAGGGTATTGTGAACAGATAAGAAGACCTTTTGGGCGCACTCAGGAAAATAGAGTAACCGTGCTTTCGATGTCATTTATGATCATGTAGACCTTTGAGTGTCAGAAGGCACTCTGGTGACATGATGATACTGTGCACACATATATACATGAATATTTGCGGAAAACCTTAAAGACTGATCAAATAACAACAAAATAGACTCATCAATATATCTGAATTATCGCAAGCATTGTGAAACATTTGATGACTCTTGTTATAAGATATTCACAGTAAAAGTTATTCGCGTAACAAATAGTAAAATCATATTTACATTTTCGCTTTGTTTCGATTTATATTAAATAAATCAAAATTGAATTAGTAAATTTTGGCTAAGTGACATACACTGGCGCATAGAATACAGTGGCGAAAAAAATACAGTGTCTTAAAAAAAAGTCTGAACTAATAGAATTTTTCTTTTTCAAAAGATTATACGGAGAACTTATTCATTTAGAAAACATTTGTTTGTATTACGCTATCTAATCTATTAGAAACTGATAACACATATATACATTTATCAAATGCGATGTAATCAATTTTAGCATATGTTTTTCCTCAAGGTACATTTCTATTTTTAGGTTAGTTTATTACGAACAATCATTAACTGTTATTTCAAAATGCTCTCGTATTTTTACCCGCTTTTTATTAAAACTAAATCTGACATTTCAATAAAGTCTGAATTTAAATTGAAAGAAAGCATTTTATTGTCATTTTATTTGTATGTTTATGTTATAGAATATTTGCGCTTTGAAGTTATTACATTGTTTTATATGATACTGCAGATTTGTATAAATAAATGTAGTTAGAATCTAGCATAATGTGGCTATTTAGATAGCGATATTTTTGTTCACTAAATGGATCGCTCGAGCAATATATTATATTCGGTGCACGGGCAAAAGCCCCGTAGGGCAAAAGCCCCGTAGGGCAGAAGCCCCGCGATATTTGCAGCTAGGGCGAAAGCCCCGCGATACTTTAACGTACATATTTTCATAATTTATTAAAATATATCGATGATATATTTTCATTCAAGCAAACCAAAATTATAAGTGCCACTATTCACGACTCAAATACATGATCTCGATAAACGGCCCTGTTATTTAAATGATCGGATTAGATGGATGCTTGTATGGATTTAGAATTTTCGCTAATGATTTCAACATTAACTCGATAAATGCAATCAACGATGCGAATTCAACATTTTTATAGTGTCTTCGTTTAATAATAATTATTAGGTGAAGCCATAAAACAAAAAAATATTTACGCTTATAGAAATAAAAAAATAATTAAATTTATTTTTCAAATCGCGGGGCTTTTACAACCATTATATTCTATGAACTTATATCAAAATGCTAAGATGGCTAAATGTATAAGTAAAGCATTGTACATGTATAAATCGAGCATATAAGATAAGATATCATTGAATGGTGGGGCGCGAACTTGCAGACATTTTTCCGAAGCTCAAAAAATATATATTAGAATCAATTTCCCTGAGGTTTAAATTTACTTGCTTTGAATTCCGTACTTACATTGGAACATACAAGAAGAAGCCAACCGGCAATCACTTTGACAAAAAATAACTTTAAATTACAGTTTTTCAGAAATTTCAAGGCTTTGATTATTACTTTATGTTTGTTGATGTGTGATTTTTAACAAATAACAACCACAACATATGCATAGAAATAGCCGTTCGATATACATTATGCCTTCAGCCCTAGAGTTATTTCCATTTAAGAAAATAACAACGATTTCCTAAATTATAGGTTATACATCAAACACATAATCGTATTTGCGTGTAGGCGATTCAAATGCGATGCCATTCTGTGTCTTATTGCAAGAGTTTGGCGTGACGTTGAAGGAAACTATGCATATGCACCTAGACATTTTTTTATATTCAAAAGCCGTCATATATTCACATATTTTAACCATATATTGGCTTTACATATTAAACAAAATATTCTACGTATTTCACACAAATGCATTCACTTAGAACCATTCACAGCCTGAACCTCAAATCGAAATAATATGAATGATGAAACATATTTTAAAAGTAAATAACCGGAGACTCTATGTACAAATGTACTTTGGGTATATATGAGCCCCTCATACAGACAAAACTTCATGAACATATGTATGTCTATGCAAATGGATTTCTATAATAAGAACTACATGTAAAGGTCTGTTTAGTATGAAAATTTCGCACATAAAAACCTGCGAACAGTTTAAAAAAGTGTTTATGCATTTTTGCCGAGTGTTTATTATGAATGACCTGTCGCTCTAAGATTATTAGGGTTGATTATACATAGTTTTAAACGATCAATATGGTCTTGTCAAATAATGTGCCTTATTCTTTTGGCGAATGTTTGTCACAGAAAATAATGCGCGAACACAAAATCGCACTTAAAACTGCGAAAATAAGCCGAAATATTTACTATGTGTTTAGTACAAATATGGCGAACGATTTGTTGGTCATTATTTGGATTTTAAGAACGTTCGCACCTCGCATAAACACTCGGACTGCCTTGATCGCGCTTCTCATTATGAGCAAGAAAACAAGTAAGTTTCAGCTAAAAATTTCATCAAAAATCACTTTTTGACGTTATTTTTTTGGCAATAGCGAGACAAAATTGAATATCTGGCACACATTTTTCACGTAGATTCTAG
>LQRL01169611.1:28742-39074 GCA_001703475.1 Hydroides elegans | reverse complement strand
CAAATTACCGGGAGGGTAACTTGAAATCGATTTCAGATTACCGGGGGGTAGCTTCAAATTGGGGGTAGCTTGAAATCTTTACACCGGTTCAACTCAATCGGCTGAAACCGCTAATTCAGATGATAAAACCGTTGAAACCGGAGGCGGTGCGAATTCAGCTCACATTCGAGAAAATCAGGAGTCCGTATTTTTGGATTCGGACAAGAGAGAGATGCTGAAATATAAGTTGGAAAATCTTCTGGATGCTATTTCAGACGCAGAATGAAATAGAGACTTGTTCAATGTTGGACTACTCATTTAAAGTGACTTAATATCCTTTTTTTATTGTGTTTCATACGATAACCTCTTGACAAATCAACTGTTTTAAATGATTAAATGCATACATTTTTAATTGCTATTTTGATGGATATCTAACTTGTTAGAGGAAAAACGGCCAGCCTACTGTGACTGTATAAAATTGTATATTGTACAAAATAAACAGCAAATTATCAAAATCAGTTCCGCTTTCATTAAGAGCTCAATATCCGTTAGGAACTAATCAAGTACATAGACACAAAATGAACGTGCATATGAGTTAAGTATAGACACAAATCCCGCAAAAAAAGCATATTGAAAAAAAAAATATATGAAGCACGGACTAACAGACAAACCATTTCATTAGTTTCATTTGTCGATTTTTAATGTTAAGCAGTATACATATGACCAAAAAAACGCAATAATTATCACATAACATGCATACACGTATATATACCAATAAAACCTAACTCTAACTTCTACGTCCAGCTGTGAAAACGTGCTTTACCACCCGTTCAACATGTAAACTACATTTAATACGACAGTTGTAAACGCAGAGAATGATAAACCGGGGCACCAATAAAGGATATAAAGCAAAACAAGGTTTCCAATACAGTTATGCCCGCTCATCTCGTCATCGCTCGGACTGAGGTCAAAGTGACGAGATAGCCGGGCGACGAGATATCCGAGTTCATTATGGCAAATGAATGTGGGGGTGGGGATTGGAAAAAAAAGTGAGGAGATAGGCGGTTAACGAGATGAGCGGGTACGAAAAAGCTAATAAGACTGTATTTTTTTAGAATGAACGGCTGCCCGTTCCGTCGATCCGCTCCTCTAATTATACACCAAAAACACACTAAAAAGATAAATGTGTAATCTCAGTCCTACCTTCATAACAAAGCCTTTCATCCACCGTCTCATCCTGCTCTCCCTCCATGGAACACGTGACCCGGCGCACCTGCTCACCTGACCCACACGTGACCTCGTCACCTGACTCGTGATTGGTCATGTGACATGGGGACCAATCAGTTGTTTGCCAGGCGTACCTGTGGATGAGCAGGAATATAACATTTACGTGATTTAGAAAGTGCACGGGTGAAAAAATATATTGGCCTAATTAGTTTGTTCATTTGGGGTCGGGTGTTTTGTTTAAGATATTCAAGACAAGATATTTTGGTCGGTCTATGAGAAATTATTTATTGTGTTAAACTTAGTTTAATTAAGAATCTATGAAACCATTTCCAATATTTGTAACATTTGAAATATTTTTCTCGCACTGAGGTCATTTGATAAATTGGAGTATACATAGTTTCATCCGCAACAATTAAATATAACGTTTTTTTATTGCGATATTTGAAAAATAATAAACGTTTAGGTGACGACTCGTATTTTTCCACGAAATAGTTAATTATAAATTCAAATCTAATTTGCATACGCCTTTTAATACATAGACGAAGCATTTAGACCCTTATGTCTCTTAGGGCTTGTTCACACTAGACGCGACACGCGGCAATATACCTATATGTTCTTTATTGGCTCTGCCGCAAGTCCTATAAAGAACATATAAGTATATTGCCGCGTGTCGCGTCTAGTGTGAACAAGCCCTTAGTGGTCATAGAATCACTGACCGTTACACGCACCGGGTGACTCCCCTCTTTGAAAAGAAAACATATCAAATAGTCAGGTCTCTTAGGGCATAAAAAGGGCTCCCGTGTGCACTGTATGTTAAATCTTCAAACTATACATTTTCTGAAAGCTTAATATGTTGGCATCTCAAAAATTAATGTTGGCATTTTTTATTTTCAGGTTTTCATATAAAAAATTACGATGGCCCATAAGTGGGGTGTTTATGTTAATATGGTATTTTGTTTTCACAAAACATTTTGAATTATGTACAGTGTTGGGTAAATTAAGTTAATATCGTTTTATTCTAGTTAAACCAACTAATTTAATTATACTTTTTTCCAAATATTGGCTCAAATTATATTACTAAGGCCGAAAAGGTCCATTTTTTAATCAGTTATAAAGGTGTATTTGCATATTGCAATATTATGAATATATGTTGGCTAAAAACATCATGTTATTTGTTTATGCATCTTTATCTATAAATGCCAGTCTCGATACTTGATTATGGCAGTGAAATCATTTTTCAAAATTATTTTGTTATAGAGAAATTCGAGAAATTCGTCAATCGCTGTTTAGTCGGAAAAGGACTCCTTGTAAATGGTTAAATTGATCGACCAAATATATTCAACATAGGCATCAAAGCCCCCGTTTTTTTAACACGAATATGTTACACTCTTTAACACGAATATTTGTGAATTAAGAAAAGTCATTAAAAATATCTCTTCTTATCACGTCTTTGTCACAACGTTTTTCTCACAACGTTTTTCTCATAACGTATTTCGCACAACGCCTTTCTCAAAACGTCTTTCTCGCAACGTCGTGTTCACATCATCGCCAAAACATATTCGTACACAACGTCAAGATATTCATGCAATCTTTCTCTATGTTTCATGCTCAGACCGCCGCACAAATAACCAAAAAATATCTTAAATTCGTCTAAGTTCAGACCCCAGTAATTTCAACATTTGTTGGTCGATCAAACTGAAACCTCAACGTTGCATATCTGCATTATATATTCTTTACTGTGTGAAGTTTTAGAACCCTAGAACAAAAATTCATACCAAAGTGCCGCGGACAAACTACTGCATATCAAATGTTAACAGACGGGCGGACAGACGGACGGACGGATTCGGAGATAGCAATAGCCCTCAGTCAAATTGGTTGGCTGGGGGCTAAAAAGACAGTTATTTTCACCATGTTTCAACGAGTTGGCTTTTCCACTAATAATTTGTCATATAACATATTACCATAAGTTAAGTGTGCATAATACTTTTCTTATGTTTTCTTGACTATCTCATTACGGCTACCAATTTCGGATAATAGCTATATAAAGGCTATATCACTGGTAATTACAAATGCTTAATTCTTTTAGTTTATACTACATTTTTTCGACCAGCGGTCATGAACTTCCATCTAATTCTGTCTTGGGCAGTACGCGTCTGGCTTTTACGAATGTGGGACCCATGCATTACGTGATATTGTCACTCTATTGTAATTTTGGTCCCCCTCTTCTGGCCTTTCCCTTGACCACGCTCTTCATCGGATATCTTTACATCGAAATTGGTTCTAACGATATGCCCTAAAATGATAGCTTTCTCTTTTGTACTTTATAAAACAGTGACTTTTAGGTACCCGAGATACGAATATGTGATAAACAATGTCCAGCTTTGTTCGTAGCATGCGCCTCAGTGTCCACGTTTTGAATGCTTCCAAGGCTGTTGCGGTATTTTTATGTAGTCCATTTCTAACCATACATCAATGTTGACATGATATAGCATTCAGCAAAGTCTTGCTGATATAGAGCTCTAAGGATTCGTCATTCACAAATACATTTTTCTTAATGCCGTCTTCGAGATTGATACTCCTCTGCAGCTCTCCTCTTCACCTTTTTTTCCCGTTAACGGTACTCAACTCTCCCAAATACGCAAATGTTTTGACTTTTTCAATCTCCTCAACTTTTAGTTTAATATCTGATTATTTCTCCTTTCTGCTTACTACCATGGTCTGTACCTGTATGTTCATTCCTATACCAAAATCCTTTCCCCCTTGATCAAACCTTTGTAGTACTCTATGACTCGAAATATAGGCTCCTTGAATATGTGTAAAAATATGAGAAAAATACACATATCTGCTTCATGTTTAAATGGATTTCAATAACTTTTGAGTTTCCTTGGTCTGTGCAAACTAATGCCGCCTGCTCCAAATAAAGCCTACCTGTACGTCCTTTCTCTCGATTCCAGCTAACTTTAGATTTCGTGATTGACTCTGTCAAATGCCTTTTCATAGTCTATACCTCGAAAAATATTGATTGACTTGTACCCTTTCCCTTTCAGAATACGCTTTCATTCTCTTTCATTTCACATTTATTGGGGGGCGATGTTACGGTGCACATTGATCTTCATTTAAACGTTTGTAACGTGACACATCATACTTTATTTTCGAAAGTCAGTTCATTTTCGGCGCCTTGGCTACGGGGATGAGTGTTGACTTTTCCGGTCCTCAGGAATATATCCACTGTCGCAGATCTTGTTATATAATTATTTTATTTTTTCTATGCCTATTTCATCGAGAGCTTTTCAACATTTCAGCTGATATTTCATTTTCTTCTGGAGAACTTTCCTGGTCGTGACCTGAGAAAACCTCTGGATTACGTCACAAAGTTCAAACAAAAACAAGTAATATCACATGCAGCAGCATTAAGTGAAGAACGTTTTTTGATAGTTTAATTACTTTAAAAATACATTGACATTCTTTAAATCCACCGGGGTTTTAACACCTTGATAGAACAGATAAGCCGATGTGAAAATGCAAATGTTGAACTCTATACACGTTAGAAATATATTTTATGGACTTTTTAATGGAAATGTTGATTTGCGGTCATCGTCAATTTTCAAATACAATCACAATATTTCCATTTAATTGTTTCTTTATTATCTAAAGGCAATACCTTAGCATGAAGTTAAATCCTACCAATACATTTCCGTTTGAAACACGATAAGAAAAAAATTATAAATGCACTTATCGGCCATCATAATATGAATTGAATGTTATAAATATCAAGAGTATTGTTGATCTAAATAATGTTATGTCTAATCTTGTTATTTTAAGCGCATATAAATACTGACAACATCGCAACAAATCGTCACTGTGCCACTTATATAAATTGGACATTATAGTGAAATCTTAAATCGGCCGTCGTAATTTTAGTTAGAGTCATGATATGCAAATATTATCAAAATATTTCTATTTAAGTATTTTCTATTATCTAAAGGCATTACTTAGGCATCAAATGAAACCCAAACAATAAAGAGCTATGTTAAACAAAATAAGAAAAATATTCAGAAAAACAGCACTTATCGGTCATCATAATATGAATAAAATGCAATAAATATTAATATTTTTGTTGATTTGAATAGTTTCGTGTTTAATCTTGTTATTTTAAACCCAAATTACATTGAGAACTTCGCAAATAACCGTTCTTATGCAATAAACATATAATAGACCATACAATGAAGACCCTAATCGGCCATCGTAATTTCTAGATAAAATCGTAAAAATAAAAAATGCCAACATTGCTATTCGCACTCAGCATCCAAAAGTCATTTAAAAAATGTATATTTGCAAGATTTAACATGCATTGCACACGGATCGACCTAAGAGACCGGACTAAAAGTAACAAAAACAAGATAATAATTTTCCATAAACGAGACGTTTCATAAATGGGTCATCCTCACGCGAACTAGTGGCAAATATCAAAATTTAACTTTAATTGGGGTCATAACCAGTGACCGAATCATAAGCCACCTAAACCACTGTTTATGATTTCTCTTTCTTGGTTGCTGCCTTTTGGACATGGTTTTGACCTGATTCGGACATCCTTCAAGCTTTATGATTTGTTATTAAGTTTAAGTAGTAAATATGCTATTGCTGTCCTGTATTAAGATTGAATGTAACCTTATTTGAACTTATTAGCAACATTATTATTCTGATATGATAAGAGGCTGCACATACAAAGAAATTAGCTAGACTTGCTAGGTCCATATATCATGCATACTAAACGAAAAGGGACTAACGAACTTTTTCTCAAATAAGAAAAATAGAATTTTATCCGTTTTCGCTTTTAACATATTTGTGTTAGCTATTTTTAACACAAATGTTAATCTTACTCATTGTGTGTAACTGTGGAATGGGGGATGGCTAAATTCCATAAGAAACCGACTGGGAGTAAGAACCACAGGACACCTAATTTAATTTTCAAACAACGTCATTGCAAAGATAAGCAGGTATATTTTGCTGGATCTTAATTGCACAATATCATCAAGGATTGGCTCTTTTACTTAACCCTTGATTAGATATAAATAAGCTTCTTTCCATAGCAAGTTGCGATATTCATTGTTTCCTTTGTGGAATTCTGTAATATTCACAAGAATAATCCTGTCGCTCCTTAAAAAATTTCTCACAACAATAGCATTGAAAATCGCAACTCAAGTGATTCTATGTTGTTATCGAGCCTTACCTGGGACATTCAGGTTCTTCGATGGGTTTCCTCTGACCTTAAAATTGGAAGGCGTTTCTATGATCTCAAATATATGTTGTCGAAAGCGAATGATTATATATGGAGCTAGATAGCATGTTCCGTCTAGCAGGCTGATATGTTTAATGTTATTAATACAGTATCATAAAGTTGTGCAAAATTTACCTGGGACATGCAGGTCCATCGAGGCAAGCGCGTGTCTCGGTGAGATGGGGACAATCGAGTGCATAGTCATCTCCCGGTTCAATCACCACCCGGCTGCGGGCTTGTGTCCCCACATCCAAAAGACCTGTTATCAGATTGCAATGGCATTATCGTCACACAATATTTACTTTGCGATAAATATACATGGATGTCACATACGTCTAAATATCCATGAATGTGCACACTATAGAAATGAACGCAAAAGAGTGCGTTTGGCAACAGAAAACAGGAAAATTGATTTTAGAATGCATATTATAATATTTGGTTAAGAAACACAGAAGATTTAGTGTTCTATAGTTTCTCTTCTGAGAGCATATCTATTAAATGTTTTAATCGCAATGTTTCTGATACCACAATACATTAATAAAGAAACATATTTCGTATTAGTAACTAAATAAATAACTAAATTAGTAATTAAACATGTACTGCAGTCGCATGAAGATATGATATATAATTCGTTATTAATCAATTTCATTAGAATGTACATTAGATTGCATTAGAATGTACATATTTTAAATGGTTACATCATTTACTCATCTACTTACTGATATCCATTGAGTCATTAATCCTTTAACATGAATTTTAAGGGTTCATATATTTTATATGTGTACACCATCCGCTATTTCCAAATAATAAATAAGTTAACGGATATGTTTATCACCCATTTTGTAATCAATCTACTCACTGATATCCATGGAGTCATTCATCCATGCCGGTATGATGTTGACGCATGACTGCGTACACGTGGACCACGTGCTCCACAGCGACACGGTGCACGCGCACGGAATCTGACACATGCGCACTGACTCAGGCTTGCTCTGACCTAATACAAAAAGATAAGCAAATGGTATCATGTTCGGTCACATTTTTATTAAGCATTTTTATTAAGCATTTTTAAGCAAGTTTCATAAAAGAGCTAACCATAACGCTTAATTTGTGTTTTAAAAAATGAAAACACGTTCGATTATGGAAATAGTTTTCGAATTGAATATATTATAAGAGAACCTTTGATGTGGTGACCGATCCATGTATGAGCACGCTGTGTACCAATTTCAAAAACGTTGTTTTCTTGGTGCATTTATCGAGATCTTTTAAACACAAATTTAGAAGTTCCACATATTGGTAGATTTATGTTGTAATCTTGAGCCACTGCTCACCAGATGACAATGCTTTGTTGCTCAAGGATATGGGTGTGGAAGGATACCGACCTCAAGCTTGGGAAAGGAGTAACTTTTATTCAATTAGAAGCTTAGATAGCATCGCAACATTCGATTAAGATCAACCAGTAGCTTTCTCTTGTGTGAACATTCTGTCTAACTGCTTTGTTTGCACTAGATGTTTTAAAATCTTAAGTCTTGAAAACCACATGGGGGTGATGCTACGTATTTTGATATTGCTTATTCGCTGATTGTTGCTGAATTTAATGTATTACATGAAAATAACACACTGAAGACAGTGATGTCAGTGTGTTATTAGTTATATCACCACTGTTCTTCACTATATATAACGCACCAGCCATGCGATATATATGTATATCAAAAGTATAAGGCTATATTTTATTGACAAATTACCCATACATAAAAACATTGATCTCATAAAATGAAACATTAGAAAAACGTGAGGCTATTGGCATAAAGATGACGGATTGGTTCAGAGACACAAGGCCTCTTATCGGGATCGAGTCTGGAGAGTGTTTTCACAACGAATCGAGTGCTTGTTTGTCGATATGTAAAAACATAAGTTTATCATTAACAAATCAGTTAACCAGCCCGACAATACCCGCCCGTTACTCCACACGGCCCCACATAAAGATGTAGTGGTGAATATTTAAACTAATTACAAAATAATGTTAAGCATTCCATCTTTTTAAATATCTACATGGCAGTTTGTAATTCAGTAAAACGCCCCCTTGATTTGTTGGCAAAAATATATCTGAATTTCACTAAAAAGCAAAATATGGCTAAAGGTAATTATTATATATTAAGTTAACATGAATGCAGTGTAGCCATAAAACTTCATTACAAGATAGTTAAAAGGATGGTTCATATTGTATGTGTGATCTTTATCAGGTTTCGAAAATCGATTATAAACATCAAATCATCACATTCCTAGCTAGCATCATTCCAAAATTAGTATAATTTGATCCCGATCTTCATTCTTTCCAATCATTAACCTTAAACAAAAAACGCGTTCAACCTTGACGAACTTTTTTTCTTTCCATCCAACCTGAAATTAATTGTAAACGCAAGGTAGTTTCAGGTATCATTCGGCTCCCGAAAAATTACTACGCATCTGTCAGCGCTGGAACCTAATCCTCTGTCAATAAATAATGCTATCACATACACTCTATCTTGGATTGTGCAATTTCGATAAAAATCACTATTTTGTTTCGATAAAAAATCGCGCTCAGCCGAGTATGCCGTAATTGGCAGGTTATATGTTATTAATCAGGCCTAAGGGCTACTTTTGAAGTAGATTCTTCTGCGATTCGTTTGATATTTTTCGCGATACTTTTTGTAAGATCTCCTGGCTTTTATGCAATATTAACGATATTATAAGCGCTAATGTGCATGGCCCTGAAAAGATACAGGCGTATCCAAGTTAAAGAAAAAAAGTGAATGAACATTTTATTGTGGATTTATCGCTAAGAATAATCCCTTATTTATGTAGGCCATAATCTTATTCTTTGATAATGGTTTTTATAACATGGTGGGTCTGTTCTCTCATGAGTAGCTGGTGATGATTATCGAAGGCCGACGCAGATTTTGTGAACGAACATCGATGGGTTTTGTAATGCTCGGTATAAGGGGATTTTTAGGTTTTCTTTGAGGTATCTGTTTCACTATTTACAACTGTTTGTGAATATTACTACGTTTATCGTAAACAATTGTTTTCCTCAATTTGGATATTCAATTGAAAACACGTAGATTCTATAGGGGAATATCGAAGAGAGAGAGAAAAGAATGAAAGTTGGTGCGTAGGTGATGAATTTCAATGATATCGCAATTTATGAATGGCGAGAATCCATTCTTTCATTTAATTGTAACCACGGATTTATAGTGCTGATTTTGCTCCGTTTACTATATATCTATACCAATTTCACATACGCACACGCGAGAACAGCGTGCCATATCATAAAAGATACTTTTTAAACTAGAAGGTCAGTGACCTTGGATCCCCCGTGAACTTCAACAATTCGTGGATGCAGGATGGTCAGTTTTTACTATAATTAACTTTGGAAATAACGAACTATTTTGCGAATAAACAAGATCATGTGATGAAAGAAAAACAGAGTAACATCTTGCATCATCACTCACTTCTTTCTGAAGACATCTCTAGGACTGACGAGACCAGTTGGAACAACGAGGCCAGCGAAACAAATATATAATTTAACTTACACTGCAAATATGCTTATATAAGCACGATTACTTTTGTAAGCCGATTCCAAATGCACCAGGCTCCCCAAATAGGTGTTAACACATCGCTATTCATTTCCTGATTAATATGCTGTTATAAGCATGATTGGTTATAAATATGCTTATATAAGCATACATGCTTATAAAATCACGCGCAAAATGTTTTTGGAAGGCAGCTGACGAGACAAGTGAAGAAAGAATATGATTTCACTTATCTAAAAAACAATGTGCTTATATAAGCATGTTTGCTTATATAAA
>LQRL01169602.1:0-19830 GCA_001703475.1 Hydroides elegans | reverse complement strand
ATTGTAACTGTGAGTGATAAATGTTATGAAAAATTATGCTTTTAGAATATAATGTAATATCAGAAAACATAAATATACACTGATAAGGAGGGTTTGATTAAATTGTTTACTCAAAGCGATGGAGTCATCTATTTATTGTTTTCGCCAAAAACAAAAATACTTTACAGCCCTTCGGCGAACGCCCAATGCCTAAAGCAAATCTGACACACTTGAAGTTTGTAGTTATATTTTCCAAAAAAAAAAAAAAACTCACATAAAAGGCACAGTTGACATTCATAAAGCTTATACAATCATACGAAATGAAGTCCTACAATAATACAATAAAAATAGATAATAACTAACGAAACAAGCTCACCGAAGCATCGAAAATGTAATTTAAGCAACATATACGAAGAGGTATCAAAGTTATTGAAATGTAATTAAGATTTTGAATAGCCAAGTAAATAGCTTCCATTAAGATTTCCTTCAACGATTTACTATTGAATGTATTATTTAGAATTTGTTTTGAACTCTCATTTTGTTCAAATTAATAAGAAATATTTTCAAATAAATTAACCTATATGGTAGTTAAGTCCATTACCTCAGCGGGTTTTGACCTGATCGAAAGCTTTTCTTTATAGAAAGCACATCATCTTTTAACGAGTTTGAAAGTTGTCAACAATGGGATTCAAATTGAAATATTCTTTCAATGAAAAGCATTTTTGGTATGCTGGCCCTATAAAAGCAAGATACAGTAACTCGCGATCATAAGTTTTATGATTGGTCAGCTTGTAAGATCCAACGATGGAGTTTGCGCGAATTACTTTCAAAACTGCTCTTTATGTTTGCGTGTTTTTGACTTTAAGTCGGGCAGCAGTATTGGAAAATGTGAAACAAGGTAAGTGAAACATATTTGTGCTTAGCGAATTGTAAACATTATCCAGAGTAGCTTATAAGTTTTGATCGATCTCATATTAGTGCATCATATCGAAAGGTGAGCATGTTGCACAGTATTGTGATCGCATACTTTATGTGTAAAAATCATGAAATTATGTAAACTGCAATGAATGAAATAGTGCCAGATACATTTTTTTATTGAAAAACAATAATATTCAGAGGAGATATTTATTATTTATTAGACATCCGTATTAAAGTTTATTATGAATAATTACTATTTTTCTGGTCATAGCTCATTTGTGTTGAGTCTATCCAGTTCATTATTAAAATCTCGTTTTGATCTTTAGAAGTGGAGGAAATATTTCAAAAACTGAGTGCACTTGACGAAAAGGAGCTGGAAGTGAGACAGAGTGAGTTCAAATTGATACAATAAACACAGCTATTATATATTTCTGCCCGTGATTACCAAAACTCTCTTACGATATTGATAGTGCGAGTCGTATAATAATTTTGCTCAGGCATTATATTTACAATCATGTTAATTGCAATTTTGAAACCCCATTGAAGGAAACACTCTGAGGGCATGTTCACACGGGAGGCTACAAGCGGCAATATACTTAAATACTTCTTTATAGGACAACAGTCGGAGCGCCGCTAGTTCTAGAGGAAACATATGAATATATTGCCGCTTGCCGCTTCCCATGTGAACAGGCAGTTACTATAATCAGCTTTAATGTGAAAAAATAGCGACGAAGTCCGCATTTTCTCGTTTTTTTCGGTTCATAATAGTATTGCTAAATTCATTTTCTTCCCCATACATGTATAGCACCGACCTGTGCCCTGCCGACTGTCGAGTACGGTTCGTTCACATGCAAGAACCAGCTTGGTCAGACCGTGGCTACCCCTGGCAACGGATATCGATGTACGTTGACATGTGACGCAGCTCCGTACGTGGCTAGTCCCGTTAATCCGGTAATCACGTGTAGTGCATACCGATCATTCTTCGGAACAACCACTGAATGGGATAAAACGCCGTCTTGCAGTAAGTGTTTGGTTTTGATATTTTGAATATATACTACGCTCTCCTGAATATTAACCTTACCCTTAAAATCAATTCGAACGAATTTCACGTTAATGTTAAGCGGAGAATTTCGGCCATGGCCAAAGTTGTTTTTTTTTTAATCATACAGCGTGATAATGGTTACATATACCCAACCACTATATGTAGTCTACTCTTCATATTTTAAATAGCATTTTAAAATATTCGCAACAACAATTCGATTTCGAATAAGCATGTATGGTGCTTCAGGCATTCCCTTTCGTCACAAAACGTAAGTATCGTGAAATACCATAAGTAATGTTATAGAAATGCTTGAAATGCTTACGTTTGACAGAAAAGTACAATGTGATGCACCTGAAATCGCCTTCTGGCAACAACATGCTGACCTACGATGCCGCAAAAGCACTATGTGAATCCAAAGGCACAAGACTGGCCACATACTCAGAGCTGGTGAATGAGTACTATGCAGGTAATCGCAATACTGATTAATTGTTTTGATAGGATACCTTAAATCCCGGTCAAAAGTTCCACGGACGTAAAGGCACAATTTTGGCAGCATAGGATATTAGAATAGTAGGAAAAATGATTAAAAAATGTATTTCCTTTTCAATTAAATGTTTATCAAATGTCATCCATTCTGAAATGATAGCTGATCGTTATATCAAATGATATTGTTAACGCAACATGTTATTTGATATTTTGATTTGGAACTTTTTGTACAATGTAGCCGAAATCGTAACCTTTTGTCCGAGACGTTTGGTCCTAGGACGTTTTGACCGGAAACCGAGACATGATATCGTTGCTTGAGATGGATGTTTCAAGCTACCACAGACTGGTTAAAAATATATAGAATAGCGATCGATCCAACTGTATGATAAATCGCTAGAATGAACTTTCTCCTAAGTGAAAATGTGTTGTGCTTATAGGTTTGGAATTGTGCTCATGTGGTTACATTCAAGCCGAGCCACGGATCAACTTAGGACGGCCCATCGCCATGTACCCCATGCGATCATGGCAGTATCGTTGCGGAGACCAAGTAGGTTCATTAAGGCGCGTTCACCCGAAAAAAAAGGCATAAGTATGGGTGAACAAAAGGGATAATCTATATACTATGTTTCATGCAAATGTGGCTTCAAGTTAAAACAATTTCTAAAACGCAAAATGTGTGTGTTAAGCTTTTTGTCGGAGCGGGTAAACGCGGCCCAATGATGTTGGGTGTCATTCTTTCAAATTTAATGGTACGGACATGTGCTTGTGTACATTTTCCGCGATATTGTTAATGCAAATAAAATAAAGAAACCGAACGATATAACGTTTTTGCCACATTTTCTTTGAGTTTCGCAGCATCGCAGAAAACTATCGCATATGCCTTGAATTACGTTATAGGAAGAATTGAAACATTAGAAAAAAACCTCATTTTCAGTGTTTAACAGATAATCAAAGCGTGTAAATGGTTTGCTTTAAAATAATGGTGTTGAATAAGATATAATTGCTTTCAATCAAAACAATAAGGAAATATAACCGAATTGCAATTTACTATATGATTCGACCATATCGAAACCGTGCATTAGCTTATCTACACACTCCAACTTCAGAATTATATATCTAAACACTTAAGGGGCGTTCACGCAAAAAATATCCTAAATTGTTGCGTGAACAGAGGGGATAAATTGCTATGTTTTTATACAAGTGTGACTATTGAAAATATCGGGTTTCGTGCGTTTTACGAGCTTTTTCGTTTGCGTGAACGCGGCCTATTATATGATAGGCAGATACACAGAAACGTATTAGATTTTAACAAATCAAATCAATCGCTAATGAAGTGATGTTACATACGTCCTAGTATCAAATTTTTAAAGACAAAAAAAAATGTTTAATAAAAAAATGTTTTATTTGTAGGGCATCAACGTGTGTTCCTCGGGCGAGAAATACAATGCATGGTGTCACAACTATGTAAGCACAACCAAGCGTCGTGGATGAATTTATCATATGGACTAGATTAAAAGGACAATTACAAATGCGGTTATAGATATCCATAGATTCTAGGTGTCGTATGAATATTTCAATATTTAATCTCTGATCAAAATATGAATAGTATGTATTGATTATTGTGAATAGCTAGCTCTTATCAAAATAAAAACCGTTTGAAAAGTATTAATATACATGTGTAATTAAGCCATGAAGAAAACTCATATAATGCATTCAATATTCTACCGGGCGCTATTAACCCTCTGAATATTACCCTCAGTAAATTGCTTTTATTCTATGAAATTCATGGTGTGTCTTCGAACCCCAATGTGGTACTAAAAAAGCAAAGGTTCAAACATCAAAGCGACATTAAACCAAACGTTTTTGTTCTATGTTCATAAAATACATAGGGGTCTTTTATAATTAACATGACTTCACGAATTTTGAATCAAATCAGAATTTTATAGCAAGTTATTACCGTAGCTCATAATTGTTATGAAACGTTGCTCTAATACACTTTATCATGTAACATTGCATAACGAATAAAACCGATATAAACACTCAACACGGGGTTTTATTAACCACATTTATGCTTCTCACCCCAACCCCATTAATTACCCGTCTATGCATTTGGGATTATGACCACCCCCGCTCATTACATGAAAGAACATGAATAACCCTACTGGAGTTAAGCGCAGCCATAATCTTAAGGTTATAATACCAACTCGTCAACGTAGCAAAATACACCCATTGCGTAACAATACGTATGAAAAGAAAGACATGAATATATTTCCCCCGAATAAGTTAAATATGTTTCCCCATGTGCAAGTGGGTGTATTTTTGACATTGGAGCAAAGCCGCCCCTTGACTTATTCACAAAAATAACCCCGTCCATTATCCATTATCAAATATTTAGTGCAATGGTTCCTGACAGAAATATCAATATGGATTTGATAAGGAAAATGAATCATAATTTGCTGTACCCTTTATCGATTTCGAACACATGTTACGGCTGAATGCGCAGAAAAAACCGGCGCGGGTTAATTGATTACGAAATAACATTGGAAATGTGGAATTTAATATGCAACAGACTTGCTATAACGCGTGAACCAGTATTATGTTAGCACAATTGCAAAGGGGATAAATAGAAAATCGATTTGGATAATTTGAGCAATAATCGATGATCAACCAATTTTTGCAGTGAATGCGATAATGCATGCACATGCATGCATGAATGAACATGAGAGATATTACATTAAACTGCAATATTCAATTTTGTGATTAAGACATGATAGCATTTATAAGTGCTGATAATATCTAAGAGTTTTTAAAACAATTATTGGCAAATTAATACGGACGCACAAAAACAGTAAATATCAACAAATCACTCAAAAGGGAAACACAAATTTAAAATTCAACTTAAAGCCATAGACAAGGTTATAATATGTGATTCAAACACAAGGAAGCATGCGCAAGAAATGGATCCCGTATTTCGTGGTCGAAAATAAAGATGTTATAACATAAACATAACTATAACTAATATTTTATAGCTGAAAATATAAATGACGCAAACGTAACTACATAATAGGATACACCGAAACATCAATCAACAACACTTTCACACGATGTCTCCAAAAATAACCATACTCTATATACTTCTTCTCACACAATGGATACCACCCATAAACTCTCAACACCAGCAATGCACCTACGATTTCACGGCACAAGCCGACATAGTCTTTATCCTGGATCGCTCCGGATCTCAGCGTTCTGGCCCATTATCAACCAACTTCGACCAAATGAAGAGCTTTCTACGGGATTTCATTCACCATTTCCTCGTTTTGCGTCCGGATCAACATCGCATCGCTGTGGTTTCGTATGGGGCCGATGTGACTACGAATCTGGATTTCGTGTCCGTTGATCCAGATGGAAGGGCCGATGTGTCCGGTGCGAATGGGGCCGGTGTGACCGGTTCAGGAGGGGCCACTGTGTCCGAGTGTGAGCTGTTTGCGGCGGGCGGACTGTGGGAGACACAAGTGCGTTTTGATACGGATAGGGCAAATGCACCCGTGATAAGACAATTGTTTAAAGGTAAGTGTTTGTATTTAACATCCATTAAAACTGTTTAGAGACTGATGAGAACTGTCACAGAATAATACTCTCTTCTTTCAGTCTTTTAGATCATCTGGGTTTTCACAGAGGCTTCGATTAAAGAGGTGGTGCGGATTTTATTTCTTATACTACACATACATTTGAGCAACTTTCGGCTCCTTTAAAGTATAAAGACACTTAATGTTATTATTTTTTTCTTTTTACGCACCAAACACAGCTAAAATTACATCATGGTACCAATTTTTGCAATGCATTTCGGTATTACGAAAGTCTTGCCAAATCGATTAAGTAATTTCTAATCGTTTGTTTAATTAAATGTTTAACTTATTTTATCATTACCTATTTGCCTTTTTGTTTTGTTTTAATAATAAATAACCTTGCATTTTCAGAGGCATTCCATAGGGCCATGCAGATATTACGTCGCAGTAACCGCCGGAACCCTGCACTTCCAAAACACGTCTGGATTTTGTCTGATTTACAAATGGACACGGAACTCCCTCTGTCTTATCGGGACTACGAAATGGCCAATATGGGAAATCTGCATTTGTTTGGTTATGGCATAGGGCGTGAATTGCATATGCAGCATTTCTATACGTTTGTGACGGATAGGTGTAATGCGCTGACGCATACGGAGTGGGCGCATGTTATTCAGAACCAAGGTAAGTCAAATTAGATAACGGTCCATTTACATTTATAAGCAATACACGGGAAAATATATGTAAATATAATTTATAGTAATTATAAATTACCGAGCAGGGGTTTTTCGGCTTTAATGTGAAGCTGCATTTTTCCAAATACAAACAACTCATAAGTAGAAACATGAAAGCAATGATTTACTCATTTCTTTCGTTACATTACCATCTCATCAATCAACTATTATGTGTTCATTGCTGATAATTTTCTCGCATATCATTGATAATTCACTTATATAATCTTACAGCTATGCTAGAATTCTCTTTAAGGCTTCCTATCATGTTAAAATGGTATGTGACAATTTCATCGATCGAAAACTTTCACTAAATATGATTTATTATTAAACATTTAATAATCATGGTTTGCTAAATGCTGCTATACCATCATCTTATTGTTTCGATTGCAGTACCCTTTGCAAGAAAAACTGACGAAACCTACGTTGATCTAACCGACTCGTCGCTGTGTCCCTCGCAATGCGGTCAGCGTGGTTGCGCATGCCTCGAATTCACGCATTCCGACACGAATGAATTCTTCCGCTGCACGGGTGAGTGACCAATTTAGTTTTCTTTTCGATATTGATATACAGCCAATCGTAATAATCGGAATGTATTTGTTAGTCTAATATGGCCAGAGTGTTTCAATCGTATAATTCGAACCGCCTTGGTATCAATCACATTTTAAACATGTGCTGGAATAGTAAGTGATATTTATTATTAGATTCTAGCTTAACGTTTCTGATCAATGCACTTTGCAAGCGATACTCTGTGTGCTACAGAACTATCCTAGATGTTAACTTCAGAAATCATAGACTATATGATCAATTTGGTGCATTTCTTAAGCTCTTCGACATTTGTTATATCTCGACATGTATAAACTCCATCTTACCACATACAACACCATCAGTCTCACAAAACACAGCTTTCTGAATCAAATTCACTTTAATGTATTTTTAGGTACATGTATATGTGCTGTTTGCTATACCATTTACATGTATAATACTGTATATGTGCAATTGTCCTACGTTCTTGTTTTTTATGTAAACGATTAATGTAAACGACTTTACTCCATACAGCACCACCAAACTCACCACACTCTCCAGATTCTTCATCTGGATCATCATCCTCCTCCGAGGAAACCCACGTGCGCTTCGGGACCAGTCCGGATCCCACCACGTGGATTGTAGTGGGTGTCGCATGTGGCGTGATTTTTGTGGCGCTGCTGGTCGTACTGGTGGCGTGCTGTGTGCGCAGGGGGGATCTGCCGAAGGTGGAGAGTTATGTGGTGGAGAACGAGGAGAGGGAACAGACACCCGTGTAAGAATAGTTTTGTAGCGTTTTAGATTATCCATATAGACTAGTCAAATATGATTTTAATCATGGTTTGGTTGGAGGGAAATTTCCCAAAAACAAAGAGCTAAGCACAGGATAAAGAGCAGGGAGAACAGACCCCAGTGTAAATGCATTTGAACTGTGAATAGGGGTCAGGCGCGGATTTAGAGGAGGGCGCATCCGGCCCACGTCCCCCGTTCGCCTTTATATGTAATGCAACAAAATGAATTTGCGCCCCCGGTTCAGTCTGATAATTTAAACTGTGTGCGCCCCCTGGTTCAATATTTTCTTGATCCGCGCCTGGGGGTATTCACATCGTTGATTTATAGCGGTTTCGAATCTAATTTAATTTGTAATTCAATTATGTAATTGTTTTTAAATCATATAAAAATTATTTACTCTTGGATGCATAGGAAAATAAAAACTAGCATTTTGGTTCCGAATAACACACAGTCAGGATCTAATCTAACGCATTAATAAGGGTGCACGAATAAGGGAGAAGTTAGAGTTGCGCGCAACTGTTCGATTCCATTACCTGCCCTGTTCGTATCAATACATTCAAATATGTCACGTATATCTCAAGCTATCATATATACTAAATATTCCAAAATCGAACCTACAAAAAGTTATATTTCTTCATTATACAGGAGCGGTATGCCAGAAATGTCCACATTCACCGTCGACGTAGCACCCGTCCCAAGTGCACCAAACAGTCCCGACCTCATCCCGGAATACTGTGCCACAATGGACCATGTGTATACCAATGAAGACCTCGAATTAGCACTGAGGGCACACGGACTGACGACCCGACTTAGTGATAAACGAATGGAGGTGGCTGAAGGTGTAGAAACACATGGTAAAGCGCCAAAGCAAGGACGATATATCAAGAATAAAGGAGATACAGTAAATGGGAGTAAGGAGACATTGTCAAAAAGTATCAATCGAAATACTGCGCTAGGTCAATCTAATAAATGTCCGTTGAATAATGAAATGAATGAAGATAAAAATGGGAGATCGCTTCGGAATCGTCGTTTTAGGCTACTGCCAGCAACATTTAAATCGAAATTGATGCCTGGTCTAGAAAAGAATCTGTCTTCAAACAGCGGTACTGATGCTGAGTATTCATATACTTATATGGATACTACTATACCTAAACCTAAGCCGATCTCCTATGAAAATATAGAGCATGCTACTAAAAAGGAACAGTTAAATTACCAAGAACACATTGGGCAAATTGAATCAAATGCAGGAAGGCACAACTACATGCAGTGTACTCTTCCCACCCGTAAAAAAGAGGACCTGAACACTCAAAATACACCAGGAAAGACCAATGGCAAATTTGCGACATTGGAAGATTTTAATAAACTTAAAATGAAATTAAAATCACTATCAAGCGACGGTATGAATACAATCACTAATCCCATAGCAGCACCAGATACACATCCGACTTTAGATTATGTCAACTCGCAACTGAATGAAAGGGAGAAACACAAGTCAATGAAGTTAGGTACTGTCAAGTTCCAGGCAATTAAGTCTAAGTTGGAAAGAATGCAAAGTTGGCCTGTAGAAAGTGGAACTCAGAATAGTCAATCCATTTTCTCAGTCATGTAGCCATAGGTTTTTCCAAATATCCATTCACTCATTTGTTTTCATAAATCATTAAACATGAAAACGACCATAAACATAGTAATAGATATGCATAATTATATTCTGACTGTTTCCGTTTTTACTAAACCATAAGATAATTAAGATTGATTAAAATCGTTTTGATATATCAATATTTTGATGTGAAACTAATTTTATATGTAAATTGCCTAACATAATAATTGATGAATAAAATTCTGAAAATATAACGGATTAGGTTTATTTGGTTATATTCGTGTAACAAGATATAATTTCGAAAACCTTGCTGTTGCAATATTCAAATGTTATGTAATGCTGACTATTTAGCTAAATAATTATTGTCAAGCTGTAAAACTTGATAGCACGTAATCTTGGGGTGGGGGAGGGCTGGCGGGGGTTCTCTCTCGTGGAAACCGTTCTCTATCTTTGTATTCTTTCTAAACGTCCCGATAAATTATTGGGTTATGACACTAACAATTTTATATAGCTCTAGGCAATAATAAAATCCTCTTGTCGCCATATTTTAAGTGGCACCGAGTAGTATCTATTTATAACCTCATATTTACATAGCCCATACTTGAGAATATTTATGCCTCGACTCGAATTTAATTCTTGGGTGCTCAATTACGACCCTGAAACCTGGCAGCAATGGTCAAATTCTTTCGGAAAAAGTGTTAAACATTGGTTTAAAAACTATACATATGTCAAAGGCAAAAAGGAGAACAATCTGAATAATAATTTTTATTATTTTTCATATGTTACAATTTTACAATATATGGTACGTTCAGCGGAACTTTGCGTATTTGTCTGCGGAATTTAAATGGTATACATGTACATATAGTAAGCCCAGCGGTATTAATTCCGCAGGGATTACTATGTATTATGCGTGCGCAGACGCAAAGTCTGGCTGAACGCACCATTAAACGAAAATTAACAAAAGTCCGCGTTTCAAAAGCTGAATATGCTGCAGAAAAATATGAAAAATCGCAAAGAAAATAAAGGAAATATTAAGAGTTGAAGTCGTTCTCAGGTCAGTACGTTGACTATGGTTCTCCCGTTCTTGTGATATCGGCGAGACATTCGGATGAATGCTTATGTCAAATTCGAACCTTTGGTCTCAGGGGTAGATTAAATCGCCATTTTAGTCGACAGATAAATCTGCTCAAGTTTTCATTTGAAATGCACTTAATAAAATGTGCCGATAATTATAAAAATGCAACTGTCCAAACCGTAATCTTTCCACCCAAGTTCTCTATTATATCATGTATAGACTACAAATTAAGTTACATTAAATGTACTATCTTTTATTTGAATATTTGTATGCTGATTAAATGACTAGAGCAGTAGCTACTAGCAAACATAATTATTTGACAAAACAAATCGTGATGAATGCTATCAAAAGGATTTTAAACGTTTAAGGATATCCAATTGTATATAGTTTTCATTGAAAAGTGGTCAAAAGCATGTTAAAATTAGCTACATTATTTTCAGTGGATTTACCTATTTTCATGGCCATGGTTCTTTGTATACAAATGAGTTTATAAATTAAATTCAATTAAGAAGATAGTCCATATGTTCATGTCTGTCACAAATACCCGTCCATACGATGGCCGAAACGTGACAAACGCAACACAAGAAAAGAAACACAACGCAAAATAATAAACCCAACACAAAAAAGAAACGCATCACAAAATAATAAACCCAACGCATAAAAATTGACGCCACACAATAAAATAAACCCAACGCAAAATAATTCACCCAACGCATAAAAATTAACGCCACACAAGAAAAGAAAAACAACGCAAAATAATAAACCCAACACAAAAAATGAAACGCAACACAAAATAATAAACCCAACGCATAAAAATTGACGCCACACAAGAAAAGAAACACAACGCAAATAATAAACCCAACACAAAAAAAGAGACGCAACACAACATAATTAACCCAACGCATAAAAATTGACGCAACACAATTAAATAAACCCAACGCAAAATAATTCACCCAACGCATAAAAATTAACGCAACACAAAAAAAAAGAAACGCAACACAAAATAATAAACCCAACACTAAAATAAACGCAACACAAAATAATAAACCCAACGCATAAAAATTGACGCTACACAATAAAATGAACCCAAAGCAAAATAATTCACCCAACGCACAAAAATTAACGCAACACAAAAAAAGAAACGCAACACAAAATAATAAACCCAGCGCATAAACATTGACGCCACCCCATTAAATAAGCCCAAGCAAAATAATCCACCCAACACATAAAAATTAACGCTCCACAAGAAAAGAAACATAACGCAAAATAATAAACCCAACACAAAAAAGAAACGCAACACGAAATAATAAACCCTACTCATAAAAATTGTCGCCACACAATAAAATAAACCCAACCCAAAAAACACATAAAAATTAACGCAACACAAAAAACACAACACAAAATAATAAACCCAACGCATAAAAGAAACGCAACACAAAATAATAAACCCAACGCATAAAAATTGACGCTACACAATAAAATGAACCCAAAGCAAAATAATTCACCCAACCCACAAAAATTAACGCAACACAAAAAAAGAAACGCAATACAAAATAATAAACCCAACGCATAAAAATTGACGCCACCCCATTAAATAAGCCCGACGCAAAATAATCCACCAACACATAAAAATTAACGCACCACAAGAAAAGAAACACAACGCAAAATAATAAACGCAACACAAAAAAGAAACGCAACACAAAATAATAAACCCTACTCATAAAAAATGACGCCACACAATAAAATCAACCCAACGCAAAAAAAAAAACAAAATTCACCCAACACATAAGATTTGACGCAACACAAAAAAAAACACAACACAAAATAATAAACCCAACGCATAAAACATGACGCCACACAATAAAATAAACCCAACGCAAAATAATTCACCCAACACATAAAAATTAACGCAACACAAGAAAAGAAACACAACGCAAAATAATAAAACCAACAATAAAAAAGAAACGCAATTCAAAATAATAAACCCAACGTATGAAAATTGACGCCACACAATAAAATAAACCAGGCGCAAAATAATAAACCCAACGCATAAAAATTGACTCAACACAAAAAGAAATAAACCCAACGCAAAAAAAAAGAAACGCAATACAAAATAATTAACGCAACACACACAAAAAAGGCCCAACGCAAAATAATTATCCAACACAAAAAAAATAGACCCAACGCAAACTAATAAACCAACTCAAAAATATAAAACCCAACGCAAAATGATGTTTTATATTTAAAGATATATGTTTTTTGTACATTGTAATAATGGCTATCAATTATAAGCTTTGGTTTAAATATATATGTGCTTGCGAAATTTCTAACTAAATTCTCTAACATTTTCTAACTTATAGCTTCCTGTGTGTATACGTTTTTCTTCCGTAAGTGGGAACATTGCATAAATGTATATGTTATATGAATTGTTAGAAATAAACCGTTATCATTCATTCTTTATCAATTATTCTTACATGGCTTTAAATACACTTCTGCTATACACCAAACTACGAGGAGCATGACCAATTACGGAGCATTATAACTAAATCGTTCAAACACATAAAGCTCATTTGCGGAAAATCCTATATCAGTATCAGCAAACCGCCTATACAAGCAACAGAAATACAATAGAATAAGTATTCACTTTCAATGATCTCGCCAAGAAAGCAATAACATCAATAGAATACGAAAAAATCTTCTTTTGCTTGATATAAGCAAAGTTTTTGACACTATAAGGAGAGACCTACTGATTGAAGACCTAAACGAAGTGCTGAACAATGATGAAATACATTTAGTTGCATTATTAGTAGAAACCGTAGAAATCTGTGTGAAACTCGAAAATATACTAGGAAATGCTTTTAAAACAAATATCGGGTCACCATAAGGTGACAGAGCATCCGCGCTGTTTTTCATTACACATCTAGCAAAAAGTCTAACAAAGCTCCTTTAAAAGACGATGATAAAATACACAGTGCCGTGCAAGGTTTGCTAGCATTAAATCAAAAAACCGAACAAGAACACTCAGAACAAATAACAAACGACCTACAAAAGGTGAGCGAGAACAGTTCATCAGCAATATGCTGATGAAATAGTGTGGACATTTACTGCAGAACATATCATAAACAAATATAGAAAGAAAAACTACAGAAAAACTCAAAGAAAGAAATCTACTCCTAAATCAATCCAAAATTGAAAAATACAACATAAAATTGTTGCGATGATAGCTGGAAAAAATGTAAATACGTTTTTACTTGGAACAACAGAAGACATAAATAGGCGTAAACAACTCATTAACACCGCTTTCTTCAAACTGAAACCTTTATTTACTGACAATTATGTGAGCGAAGACACAAAACTAAGAATTTTTAACGCGTCACAATCGAGTATTTTCCTATGTAATTGCGAATTGTGGACCCTCACTAGTACGTTAGAAAAGAAAATAGACGCTTTCCAAAGACAGCTCCTTCGCAGAGTCCTTAACATACGTTGGGACCCTAATAACAACTGGATAACGAACGAACAACTATATGAAAAAGTTGATCAAAAACCATGGTCAAAGACCATAGCAACTAGACGTCTTAGAGTGTTTGGTCATATATGTATATTACCGAATTCAGTGCCAGCAAAAAAAAACACTATACGAGGGCTTAAAACCATAAAAAAAGCCAGTACGAGGCCAAAGACTAACTCTCCTAAAACTGATTGCGCGGATGCTCTGTCACCTTGTGGTGACCCGATATTTGTTTTAAAAGCACTTCCTAGTATATTTTCGAGTTTCACACAGAGTTCTACGGTTTCTAGTAATAATGCAACTAAATGTATTTCATCATTGTTCAGCACTTCTTTTATGTCTTCAATCAGTAGGTCTCTCCTTATAGTGTCAAAAACGTTGCTTATATCAAGCAAAAGAAGATTTTTTTCGTATTCTATTGATGTTATTGCTTTCTTGGCGAGATCATTGAAAGTGAATACTTATTCTATTGTATTTCTGGTGCTTGTATATGCGGTTTGCTGATACTGATATTGGATTTTCCGCAAATGAGCTTTATGTGTTTGAACGATTTAGTTATAATGTTCCGTAATTGGTTATGTTCCTCGTAGTTTGGTGTATAGCAGAAGTGTATTTAAAGCCATGTAAGAATGAATGATAAAGAATGAATGATAACGGTTTATTTCTAACAATTCGTATAACATATACATTAATGCAATGTTCCCACTTACGGAAGAAAAACGTATACACACAGGAAGCTATAAGTTAGAAATGTTAGAGAATTAAGTTAAACATTTCGCCAGCACATATATATTTAAACCAAAACTTGTAATTGATAGCCATTATTACAATGTACAAAAAACATATATCTTTATATATAAAACATCATTTTGCGTTTGGTTTTATTTTTTTGTGTTTGTTTATTATTTTGCGTTGGGCCTATATTTTGTGTTGGGTTTATTTTATTGTATGGCGTCAATTTTTATGCATTGGGTTTATTTTTTTTGCGTTGTGTTTCTTTTCTTGTGTTGCATAATTTTTATGCTTTGGGTGATTTATTTTGCGTTGGGTTTATTATATTGTGTGGCGTCAATTTTTATGCGTTGGGTTTATTATTTTGTGTTGGATTTATTTATTGTGTGGCGTCAATTTTTATGCGTTGGGTTTATTATTTTGTGTTGCGTTTCTTTTATTGTGTTGGGTTTATTATTTTGCGTTGTGTTTCTTTTCTTGTGTTGCGTTGATTTTTATGCGTTGGGTGATTTATTTTACGTTGGGCTTATTTAATGGGGTGGCGTCAACTTTTATGCGTTGGGTTTATTATTTTGTGTTGCGTTTCTTTTTTTTTGTGTTGGGTTTATTATTTTGTGTTGCGTTTCTTTTTTTGTGTTGCGTTGATTTGTATGCGTTGGGTGAATTATTTTGCGTTGGGTTTCTTGTATTGTGTGGCGTCAATTTTTATGCGTTGGGTTTATTATTTTGTGTTGCGTTTATTTTCTTGTGTTGGGCTTATTATTTTGCGATGTGTTTCTTTTCTTGTGTGGCGTTAATTTTTATGCGTTGGGTGAATTATTTTGCGTTGGGTTTATTTTATTGTGTTGCGTTTGTCGCGTTTCGGCCATCGTACGTCCAAAATAATCAAAACTGACCTCTAAATTAATCAACAGTACCTTTTATTGTTGCCATCACGACGACGCAAATCTATATGGTTTTGGCCTGAGGGATAACATTTTCCAAAGTGACAAGACGGCTGCCGCCGTAAAAAGGGCGTTCTTCTTTGGGCCACATGATGATTCGCGTTCGTTTTGTCATATAAGACACAGATATGAAGTCATGACTTCGTCGCGTCCAATTCGGACGTTTGAAGGATGTTCATCAGCCGTCGTGACGTGATAGAACATCCGTAAAACGTAATTCAAACGTTCGTGTGCGACATGAAAAGAACGTTGTCTCGACGTCACATCCGAAAGTGACACGATCATTGCCGAGTGGGTTATATTTGAAGTGATTGTCCTGTCACTTTGGTTAAATTAACAATATTAATGTAATAATTAAGCTGGAATTTGAGGAGACCACTTTAACCACAATGCATCATACACACCCAGTTAGGTGACTTAGGGGAAAAAAGCGCTTATTTAGTATGGCGATCATAAATGACGACAAATTTCTTTTTGAATCTTTAAATCAATCATATAAGCCCATAATATTGTTTGGATACAAGGAATAACAAGAATGAATTAAATGAAGTATTAGGTTAGGGGTAGACAACCTGATTATTATAAGGCCCCGTGTTCCGAAAATGTCACAGTGTTCTCAAAAAATCACAGAAATCCATGTTTACCATTGCAATTCATTAAATGTTCGGACTCTTATTATCATTAATTGAACAAAATGTAACGTTTTGATGACACTTTTTTGGCTCATCGTATGCTTTGTTTGTTTATTGGATTTTAGAATTTATTCCTCTAATGGTGATAATTTATTCTTTTGTACTCTCGTGATTCATTATAAAGAGAACATTCCTTCTCAAAATATGAAGAATATTTACCAAAGGCACATTTTTCAACACGACCTCACTTAACTTAATTTGTCAAATATAAAAGGGCGAATCACTATTTTCCAATGATTATAAGTGAGCTCACTGCAAAGATGAAGTTTCTTGAGTTTGGATTAAAAGCTGCTCTTTTTGTCAGTCTTTTTGTAGTTCCGAGTCAGGCTGCAGTTTTAGAAGATGTTAAAAAAGGTAAGATTACAGTTTCTTAAGGCTGTGTGAAAAAAAAAGAAACAACAAAAAAAACACTTTAACGACATTTAGTTGCACAGCAGTAATTACACTTTTAATTTACAATTACACTTCACTTGATTTAAAGTGAAGTACAAAATTAATTCCCTATTTGAACCGAATTAAATGGATAAATAGCCCGAATGAAAACAAAAATCATGAATTGTGTATCAGGAAAACACAAATAGCGTATCGTCATTATAATGACATTCTAAACTTTAACTGTAACTTTAAAATGTATAATGAAATGAAGCATACAATTATTATTCGTTATAGAAACATACAATTTTCATCAAAGGCTTGACCCACTGAATGCGGAGGAAAGACGATGTGAGTTGAGAATGTATTTGTGTCCGTGATAACAGATGAACAAATTATAAAAACATGTAAATCCATTCCTGATCAAGTACAAACCGATCCTGTTTTACAGGATCCCCAATGCAGAGAGGTTTATGTAGTAATTCAATTTGATATGGAAAGACAAAACTCCTATCACGTACGACCCCTCGCCAATAGTTGAACTATATTGTTAATACATGTACCATTAAAGCAAAAACGCTATATATTATCAAAACATTTTACATTAAAAATGTGTGTTCTATAGATCCATCATGCACCATTCCCACGGTTGAATATGGCTCGTTTTCATATAGAACTGCTTCGGGTCTTTCAATGACCGAACCTAGAGATGGAGATGTTTGTGAGCTGACTTGTGACGCGGGATTGTTTCTCGTGGATGCAATCAATCCAGTCGTTACATGCAGGATATATTTCCCTGATGTATTTGGTTGGACAGTCGGCCTGCTTGATAAGATGCCTTCATGTAGTAAGTGCTTTATTAACCTTACATCTTGGTAATAATTCAATCGATTTTTGGAAGGGAATAGATCAACAGAGCAAATATAAACCAGTTTTGATATTGAATTATGGTTCTTTCGTTGTGATACATGTGAAACATGCCCTTTATGATACTATGTTGAAAATGACAAGTCATTCACATAGTCTACATGTAAATGAATAATGTATTTTACAGAGAAGTACGATGTTATGCACCTAAAGTCGCCGTCTGGTGGATACAATCTCAACTTTGACGAGGCAAAGGAACTTTGTAAAGCTAACGGCGCAAGGCTTGCCACTTATAAGGAGCTGAAAGAGGCGTATGACCAAGGTAGAATATAGTTCCGAAATACTACGAACGGAATCAGTGTTTTTGAAAGAAACGTTCCTTTACGCTTGGCTTTGAGATATTAAAAAAAACTAAATCCATACATGATCTTTTATATTTTAATATTCATATTTAATTAAAGATTATTGAAGCAGTAATCTTGCAATGGCTAATTTAAAAAAAAACATACATTGAATAAATGATGGCTCAATATACTACGAACCAACACGATATCAAGTAAAAATAATTGACAACGTATTATATTGAGGTCATAATTAAAAAAACCAAAGCGAATTTGGATTTTCAGTCACAATGCACTTTAAACATGCCATGTACATGGACATATGGGATTGAATGTTGAGTAGAATTTTATTTCGTCTCACAATATGATTTAAGCTTATAGCCTTGTATTTTTTCAGGGTTGGATTACTGTTCCTGTGGTTTTGTGTCCGATTCCGAATGGTATGGGTTTTACCCAATGCAGTCCGCACATTATAGTTGTGGCGCTAACGTAAGAAACATATATTCGAGAAATAACTGTAATATGACTTCAAAGCCCGATCTACCAAATATCCATATATGTTTGCTTAGGGTAGAATTTCCATCCGAAAATAAGCGAGCTTAAAATATGGCAAAATTTAAAATAATTTTCGAAATAGTATTATATATGATTTTTTCTTTCGACCAAAAGGAACAGATGCCTTATATTGGTTCCGACTAGATACATATTTCTCTGCAATAGTCAAATAACTGTTTTAATTTGTAGATTGGCATCAATAGATGTACATGGGGTAACTTCAAATGGAATGCATGGTGTCATATGTAGATAACACCGAATGCCATCTCGACCTAGTGACCGCGGCAATTATAGACTCTATGTATCTATGTTGATCATATTCGAGAAACCTCAGGAATCTGGACATATTTCTGATAATATAATATGTTAATTGTTTCCTCATAACGTTTTGTTATGTATTATCACCAAAATGTGTAGGTAACTTTAACTTTAAAAATGCAAAAATGTTAGTTATTTATGTAAGTGATTCATCGTTGAAGCTTGTTGGATCATGATAATGTTTTCATTAATTAAAGATACTTTTTTTCCCATTTGTTACGAGTTCATTTGGTTGCTTGTTTTCAAAAACGGTCGTTGGGTGGACAAGTCCCTCGAGGTAAAGAACATGGGCGGATATTGATGGTAGCAGGGGGGATTCTGGGTAAGGGGGGTAGATGGTAGAAAGTGTTTTTTTCTATGTGCTTGGTAGTTATTCAAACAATTTTTGCTTGTTGTGCGAATGAATACTGAATGAATTCTGTACGTCATTTATGAAAATATTTGCGACAGTGAAAAGATCATGCGACAGTTTTGAGCCCAACTATGTGCTGAATGTCTATTAATAGAAAAAAAAACAATCATAACAAATCGTGATATATACTTACAATCATTATAAACTAATCCATGCCACGGCTAAAAATATATGGCTAAAATGTATTTTGAAAAGAATCCATTTAACAAAATAGAAAAGTTTTATGATAAATTAATGAACATTAAAATGTTGCAAAACATATATTTTTTTAGATGAATTTTGATAATCACAAATGGGTGCTAGCTCTAACTTGCAACCGGAAGTGCCTCTGGACTTAGCCTAAAATCCCAATTTCATTGAATTTTTCAAGAAGTT
>LQRL01169584.1:10022-42645 GCA_001703475.1 Hydroides elegans | reverse complement strand
AAATGTGCGCGATTTGTTTGAATTGAGATTATGCGGGAAGATATAAGAAGAGTTGTATAAACGTGGGAGCCAAAGCGGGGGATTTCAGAAAGAGAGAACGGCAACTGAAATGTGGGAGTTAAAGGGTTTGGCTTGATGGATTGTGTATTGGTGATTTGTTTGTTTTAGAAACATTCCATTAGATTTTGTAGAAGAATGCCATTGTTGTATAAGGTAGATTTGTATTCACATAGCACTTATTTTTGGTCGATCATGTACTTAGAGTTATATTTCCAAATGATCTGCATTTATCTTTAGTCACATGAAACGTAGTATGTTAGATTTTACTGCAGTACTATAATTTAAGAGATTGATATTTAATGAGTATGTGCGTGGTTTATTTTATTTGAGAATATGACGGAAGAAAGTAAAAGTGGGAGCCAAAGCGAGTTATTGCATAGAGGGAAGGGAAACTGACATGTGAGAGGTAAAGGGTTTGGATTTTTGGAGATGTTGTGTATGTTGTAATTGTTTGTGATAAAATATTTCATTGGATTTTGTGGAGAACGGAATTGTTATTTAAGGTAGATATTTTGTTAAATAGCTTTAATTTTGGATCGATTATACGTAGTATTGTTTAGTTTGTTCCGAATGAACTGCATTTATCTTTACTCAAATTTACGTTGTTTTTTAGATTTTACTGCAGCACTGTAATTTTAGATTTTTCTTTTTATGTAAAATGTGCGTTATTTGTTGATGTAGTAGTGCTTTGTCGTATTGATACGTGGTGTAATATATATATGAACTGTTTATTAGTATCCATATTTTATAAGTATTATCGAATAATAAACAGTTAATTGCAAATTTTGTATATTTCAATAAGGACAGGTAAATACGTAATCTTCCATAGGGAGGTCAACGAAAAAGTATGGAAAAATTCGTGTAGAAATGTCACCGAAAGGTCACCGGAAAACAATGTGAACGCTCATGTAAAAATAACACAGTTATCTAACGATAAAAGAGTGTAAACGCCCAGCTAGAAATATTGTTGTTAGCTCACCATAAAAGAAAGTAAACACACACGAAGAGATATCGTTGTAAACTCACCGAAAAAGATTTTAATCGCTCATAAGGAAGTAACACTGTGATCTCACAATGAAAGAATGTAAACCCCCACCGAAAAATATTGATGTGAACTCACAAAGTAAGAATATAAAAGCCCCAGGGAAAAGAACACAGTTATCTCATTTAGAAAGGAAATGAAATCTCAAGTTGAAATCTCACTGCTATGTCACCAAAAAAGAAGACAAAAATCTCATTAAGAAATCACACAGATAGATCATTGGAAAATCTCACCGGAAATTCACCAAAAAAATCTAACAAAATGCCAAACGATCGAAATCGACATGAACTCACATGAAAAGATTTACAAAACACTCACAAGGAAATATTGAGAAAGACTCACCTAAGTTTACCACAAAGCTATCACAGGGAAAGCCCTGGAAAACACTCACAAACAAATTTCATCGTGATTCCACGCATTGTGACTCACCGAGTAATATCACAGTGGCTCCCACTGGAAAAGTCTCACCGGACGCTCAAAACGTGGGTACGTTCAGATATATGTGTAAGACTCACCGAGTATTATCACAGTGAATCTCACTGGGAAAGTCTCACCGGACGCTCAAAACGTGGGTACGTTCAGATATCTGTGTGAGACTCACCGAGTAATATCACAGTGAATCTCACTGGGAAAGTCTCACCGGACGCTCAAAACGTGGGTACGTTCAGATATCTATGAAAGATCACATAAAAAGACGCACTGTGAGTCTCACGGAGCGAGACTCACCGGATCCTCAAAACGTGGGTACGTTCAGATATCTATGAAAGATCACATAAAAAGACGCACATAAAAAGACTGGGTGATCTCACAGATAAAGTCTAACTCGAGAAAATGAAAGTCTCACAGTGATATCATAGTGAGATAACTGTGTTGACTGGGTAGTTAGATTAAAAAATGCATGGATTTGTTGAGAATGTTGTAATTTTACATTGTGCCGTCTAACTTAACTTATGTTGCATAAAAGATTATAAAAAAATCAAAGTGTGTAGTTATTCGCCTTAATTATATAATGAACAAGCATAAAACTAAAAATTACAAAATGTTTCAACACATATATTCGATCGATGTACTTATGCTATACACTGTGAATAACTGCCTTAGGCCGCGGTTTCACAGAGCTAGCTGTTTTTCACGTCGGAGATTAGTCTTCTCTATTTTATTTATAAAAAACCCGTATCAAACAAAACAACAGTTGTTTTCACGCGAGCTTTTTTCAGTCAATCGTGGTTACACTGCGTTTTTCACGTAAATCTTGCTATAACACAGAGGAGCGGGAAAAAACTGTTAGCGGGGAAAAGGCGGCTTATTACTCGCAAGTTTGCAATAATGAACTCCATTTGAGTTTGTTTGACACCGCGCATGTCACTAAAACCCTTTTTGAATACTGGAGGGAAACCCGAGAATATCTCGATTTTTAAGCTTTCTCGCTTTATTTTTGCTCAGGTGTAACCACTAAAAAAGCTTACGTTAATAACTGCTAGCTTATGCGATGATGAAAGACATTAGAAGGCTTCTTCCCACTTACAATAGTTTGATAATACATGCATGAGATCAAAATTTATGAATTGAATTTTATAAGAGCCATGCGGTTGAGATTACTAGAAAAGGCGATGTAAAAGAAAATATAACATTAACCGTTAAAAGATCATATTGTCTCAAAACCTATTTTTCAAGGACAAAGTAAAACCATTCGACTGAGCTTAATTATACTTAAATAATCGCATTAACTTGATTAGATATTTGAGTATGTATTGTATATTGCGTCAACTGAGAATGTTCTAAGATTTACATTCATTGTGAAAGTAATAGAAATTCTTTTGTGTTGTGATGCCCCGGCCCTGACGATTTAGGTTTCGTCCAATCATGGCGGGCACATATATTATTACAAAAGTGGTTCCCAAAAAATCCAAGCTGGCTTGAAAGTTTTGCTAAAATACAATTTAACTTTAAATGGATTTTTATTTTTGTAATTAGAAACTAGAATAATTATTTCGATGATAATTGGCTTGCTTGCAATATTTGTATAATCAACTGCTATTTGTGATATTTTGATAGTACTTGAGTCATAAGCATAATCTAAGCTTTCACAAAATGTATTTCATTTTGTCCCAATCTTTCGAAAAAGGGAGAAACAGCTCAGATTACTTGTAAAAAGTGAATATCATTTTGACAAAAATGTTATATCCAAAAACTTCTTCGATGTTTTTGAACATTGTAAGGTTGTTTTAAAGCGACATTTGTCTTTTTAAAACATATGTCGTGGGATATGCATGCAGGATGTATAATTTTGCGTAAACAATCATTTACTTTTATTGAATAAAACTTGTAATAATCTTATTTGCAGAAATTAACCAATCAAAGGAAGCAGCTGTTTTTTCAACTTTTGATTAAACTGCCAACACCAGGCGCCGTCATTTTTAGACCCATGCATTATTGTATTGAAAAAGCAAATAAGATAAAACAACCGATAAAGAATATATGTTTTGTACATTGTCGTATATGAAATGACATATGTCTACTTATTTTTGATGTTCCAATACCAATACTACCCATTATATACAGTCTAAATGTTGATATGCACAAATACAATAGATATCATTTTACAGCACAAATAAGCTTATTATTAAAACAGTATATCTGCATGGGCATAAAAACAAGAAGCTGACATTTAACAATGTTGAGGCACAATTTTTATCGGCTAAGAACTGAAAGTAAACTACGTTATCTGAGTACGCATTTCATAAAATTTATCAAAATATTCATTTATAGATATCAAGTTTTGAAGCCGTCATATACGCATCTGTAGAAGCACTTTACCATCGTCAATTATTATTTATAGCCCAAAGTATGTTTGAGAAAGAACATAATTTAAGCCTTTTGAATTAAAGTATTTCATAACCACAGATGTTACATATCTCACAGTCTAGAGTCTTAATCTGTGGTGTCCAGGATATGGTTTAAATTGTTTTTCATTGTATTTTATGCTATATTAAATTTGATTACGCATCGCGTATTCGTACCATCCTTTATTAATCTTCGGTTTCGCATCCGCCGCTTGCGCCGCTAAAATCGAGAGCTTAGTAGAATCAAACGCCTCGACTTCCCGCATGCAGAATTCCTCCACCATTTCTAGAATCCAGCTTGTGACCTTCAATAACCTCGTTCGCTTGATGCAGCATTCGCGCTCAGATGCCATTGCTTCCGAGAGGGGTTCAGTGCAATGGAGAATATCATCGAATCGCCCCGGTGGCATAAAGCAAGAGCGAGGGGTACCGAAGAAATTGGGCAATACACCTTTGATCAACCGTAGCTCTAAATGCTTAAATATAAGAAATGTCCATTGGTACGGATGCAAGTTTTGTAATTTCGAGTCGGGACAGAGTACGAATGAAAAGAGTGCTGTTTTCAGCAAGTAGGTTGTGAGGTAATCCTCAAGGTAAGTTGTTTCATATTGGAGTAACAATAAGAGTTCAGAGGGAAATAGGTGTGAAATACGTAGGGATTTAGCGAATTTAAACCCTACTTTTGCATCGCGTGGTAGAAGTACAAGTAATTTGGCCTCCGCGTCGTTAACTGCTACTGGATATTGAAAAACACCCTTTTGTTTGATGATAACATAGTATTTACAGTTGTCAAATGGTAGACTGTATGGCATTTGGAACCCATGGAATTCTAATGAGGGTACTAGATCGATTTTTATCTCCATATCTTTGTACACTGGGCCACGCCAACTAAAGGCAATACTAGGAACATTGTTCTCTAGGTAAAAGTTACTTTGAAAATGAATACATGTATGAAAGCCTTTCTCTTTAATAAGAAATCGAACTGCCTCTATAACCAATGCCTTCAGTTCTCTAAAACTCGGAAATGGTCTATGTTTCTTTCGTCATTCAAAAGTGGAAGATCTGTGGATTGATTCGGTAGATCTTCTTTTATTGTTACCTCCCCACCCATAAGCACTAAACATGATTGTGTGATCTGAAAGAAGGTTTGTAACGTAGTTAAAACAAGTAAAAAGTCGAATTCATTGGGAAACAGAGGACGTGTTTTCTCTTTCTGACTACCAACTAATATAGGTTCAATACTTAGGAGTGGGTTTTGTTTTGAAACTTCCTTTTCTATTTTATGAACGGTTTCACAAACTACAGTTTTAACATATTCTCTTCTTTCAACATTTTCCGACATTTTCTGGTGTATGTCAACCATAGCTTGGACGGCAGTTGATTTGGTCACCACATTTGGTTCTGTAGAAAGGCGTGAGGAGAATGACTCGGTTTCACGGTACCATTTTTCGTGTTCAATGATTTCAACCGAGTCGACATCGGACGCAATTTCAGTCAATAATTCTGACACGGCTGGGTATTTTGCAGCCAAAGAGAATGGGTTTATTCCAGTCTTATTCTCTATCCTACTATTTTCGGGCACCAACTCAGGTGTATGTTGCAGTAAGAAATAGACTTGATCCGGAATGCCTAGTCGAATGGCATGATAAAGTACTTCTATTGTTTTTTCCTCTTTTGTTTTCTTATCCACATTATAGCTTTTAACTAATTGTCCGAAGTGTTCATCTTCTGACCCGGCAAACTTATTCGACACCATGGTCCATAGTTTATAGATTTGACGAAGAATACTTCCATTGTCTGTTTTGACAGTATCACACCAGAGTTGTCTAACCAGTCTAAATGAAAAAAATGTATTGTCTGTGGCTATCAAACGAGATAGTTCCGATAACAGAAGCTTTGCTGTGATGAACCTGTTTCTGCGCAATGATACCTGAATGCATTCATGTAATTCTTCAGATTTGATGCACCAAACGACATTTTTCATTAAATATCTAATGATACCCGCATGTCCACGGATAGAGGCTTGTTTGATACATTTGCATAGAAACAGTTGCCCTGCCTCACTTTCAATATCAAGTCCCGGCGCTACCGACTCGATGTTTTCAATAAAATATCGCACTATATTCATTTGGTTATCTTTACATGCGTTTTCAATAGGATTTAATCCGTTTTTCGCTATAGGTTTGCGTTCAAACAATCCATATTCTACCAACACACGCAAACACTCTACATGCCCTTGTTTACAAGCTCCATTCGACATGATACGATTATATACATTCATATAGTCCGTTTTCACATCGTCGCTGCCATATTGCTAGCCTGTCCGTCGCAACATGCCGCATATAGAGGTGTATCAACATTACCACCATGTCTGTTGATGTCTATATCGCAGCAAGATATCAGCGCCTTTACTATATCGGTTGACGGAAGCCAGACAGCACACGTGAGAGGCGGGTAGTCCTGACCGGCGTAGAAAAAAACATGAGTCATAGAAGTCCAGTTAATATTTACCTTATTTCGTGATGTTTACTTCATATTTATGAACTACCAGTGAACTACCTCATAATGGCTTCATCATAATATCGAAACCACTTGACCAATGTCGTATATAAGTGACGTGACATCAAGCGAAAAAAACGAGGTAACACATAGATCATATGATTTTAAGCTCATATTTATCAAGACTTTTAAATGACATTTGACGATCGCATGATTTATTTAAGACTTTATTTAAGACTTTTCTATGTCCTGTGTTGGCTGGGAGAATTATTAGAACTCTGCTCTTTTACCCTTTTAACGATAAAACCGTTTTAAACAAATATAAAACTGAATTCACCGTTTGTTCACATCATATCGTTACGTAGTCTTAAATGCTTCTTTGTTCTGTAAAAAAATGTAAAGCAAATAATAGGTAAGATTATATTTTATGAGAAATGCAAATACATTAGGGCACCAAATAGAAACATATAAAATAAAAAATGAAGACTTTGAGAAACCTATTTGTTTTCTACGAAAATATATTTTTTTAGTTATACATACGCCTAGGACTGTTTGAGCGTATCTTTACTTTCATTGCTTTTTCAAAAGCGTTCATAATAATTGAATTGATCACATGTTTCATTAGTAATCTGTTATATTTTACATGCCAACACTAGAGGCTAACATATAACATTTTACCTCAATACCAATTTGGATCAGGCGTATATTAGTTAAACCCATATAAACAGATAATAATTAGATATTACTTTCATAACATTTATAACATAGGACGTGTTTTACGTGGTAGCCGCGATCAATTGAGATACTACTTGCTTTAAGCAATTATCATAGATCCTACACTTTCATTAGTAATGCAAACAATTATAAAAATGAGATGTAGAGTCTAAGTTGCTGTGACAACTTGAAGATTTACTAAGATGTATTTAATTTTTGACCAAAACTGGCCTGGACAATAGCAAATGATAAATAAAAAAGAAAAATTCCTTTATTTTATCTAATCGTGTAATAGCTAGGACATAATATATCAAGTTATACTTTTGTAGCTTATAACATTTCATCATAGGCTCATTGAAATACATAGTGATTGACTAGAACTCTGATCTCATGTGAGCTACATATTGAACCTCGTTTTTTGCTTAGGATGATGCATTTTACCTCTTTTGGGGTAATAGTTACTACATCATATTTGATTTCTTCCAAATATTACCTGATTCAAGTTGTTTAATTTTACGTTTTCGTTCTTTTTTCCTATTGTAATAAACTGAATGCAACGGTGTGTATATCTTATTCAACCTTACAGAAGGGACTATCTTACTGTCACATATTTGATCTTTATTGCTGACAGTAACATAATTGTCGTTTTTCTAAGTTACAATTCTATAAAGTAGGGGTTGCTTTAACATTAAGCATGTTATTTATGAAAACACGGGGTATCCAAAGCAGTTAGGTTCCCTAACCATCGAAGAAACGAATTAACTTAAATTATTTGTTAGAAATTTGAACCTTATCACGTATATTTTCTTAATATAGACCCGGACATATCTTACCGTCCGACACTTTTTCCCCAATTTATGATTCAATATGCATTCAAAACATAGTGATACGATCAAGCGCACAAATAAGCATAATCAAACAATTTATTGATTTACCTTATGATATTTGCAAACGAATTAATATAAATAATCGATAAGATATCAACAATATATCAAAATTCCATGGGAAAGAAATATAATACCATATTTGGTGGTTGGAAATTATAGTTTACAGTTTATAGTTTTTTGACCTTATGCAAGACAAATATTAAAACCTTATCAGATGTTATAGTCCGTTCATTCATATAAAGTTATCAGAGGAAATTGTATATTTTAAATAAGTCCGTCGTAAAAGGCTTTGTGTTATGAACGATGTTTTTTTTAATTTTTTGACCAGATAGCGCCATTTAGCGCATTGAGTCAGTTCGTATTGCTTAATTATTGCCTATCTACTTCCTATTATTTATTTTTATATCGAGAAATACATATAATTTAAAATGACTCTCCTTTATAATGTTTTAATAATTGAAAACATGTTTATGTTTTGAACCTAGTAGAGGTTTTTTAACAACATCGTACATCAACTATATATTTACAAACCTCATCTGGGTTTCAACCACTAGTTTTCAAATTATCTTGTTTTGGTCATTGGGTTATTCTAATAACGTCATATTTGTTTGTATTTGTACAAACATTAGAGTATTATTTCAAACGTGCCACCTGTAGTACGGCGTGATGAATAGCAACCGTTTGATTTTCGCAGTGGGTCACCATAATATGCCACCCATCTTATAGTTACCAAAATAACACATTATGTATGTATACATACTTTTATGATATAAAAGGTGGTCATGAATTATAGGCTTGTCATAAACATAAGTGATGGTGCCTCAACATGTAGAATCATGCAGAAAAATGTTGGTTCTTTGGTTAATGGTGCTTATTTAATTGGGTATTACCACCAATTTACAATGTATTTTTATAATGTCAACAGTTTTATCAATATTTATATCATTGAGAAAGGTTAAATTACGTTTTAGAGTTATCATATCAGGTCAAATATAAGAATAAAATAGATGGTAATGATTTCCTATATTAATAAGCAGCCGATCATTTCATTTTGAAGTGTTTTCAACCTTTCAATAAAACCAACTATTGATTGATATCGTCATTTAATAGCAAAACAAGTTTGAATAATATCACCAAAATTACCAATCCTATTTATAGTCATGTTTATATTTTTCGTAATCTATAAGTGTATTTCATCAGGTGAATATACCCTAAGACGCACATCTTGTTTTCAAAAGATGACTAATAAATGTGATACTATAAAATACACTATAAGAAAAAGCTATGAACATATATTTCATGCTTCAAAATAAGAGCAAATGAACAGTTTTGATCATCTAAGAATGAATCCACTTCTATTCTTGAATAATAATCCTTACAATTACAAATTTTAAAAACCGGCCATTTATAGTTTTGATAAATACAGAAAACGAATAATAAGTAATAGGGATCAACGCAGCAAATGAGAGAACGAAACTGACCTACAGTAGCCTGCGTGATAGCTGTAGGGAGAAAGGGTGGTCTGTTTGGTGCCACCCTGTCGAGGTAGGATTTCGTGAATTTGTATGAACATCAACGTTTAATTAAATATCTTCTCAGCCTTAACCAAATATATTCATTTTGCGTGACCTCACTTATTTTGTTTATCTATTTTGTTCTCTTATCCCTGTTAACCTGATTGAAAAAGGGTAAATTATTGATGTTCAAGCGAAGTCACAACACCCTACTTCGACAGGGTAGCACAAAACAGACCAACCTTTCTCCCTACAACTAAAACAATTCAAAGTCCTTATTTTGAATTATCAAATATATGTTCATATCTTTTGTAAACCTACTTTTTCTTGAGCATTTGTTATAGTATCACGTTAATTGACCATCATTTGAAAACTAGATATGCGTCTCAAGATATATTCACTTGATGAAATGCACTTATAGAGAACGAAGAATAATAACAAGATTATTGTCAAGTGTGATAATATTCAAACTTGTTTTGCCATGAAATGACGATATCAATCTATTTATATGCAGCTGAAGGATGTTTTATCGAAAGGTTGAAAACACTTCAAAGTGAAAGGATCGGCTGCTGATTAATCTAGAAATTTATTTACATTCATTTTTATTCTTATATTTGATCTGATATGACAACTCTAAAACGTAATTTGCCCTTTCTCAATGATAGAATTATTGATAAAACTTCTGACATTATGAAAATGCATTATAGAGAGAAAGGCAGATAATTGGGTGGCAGCCCTGTTGTATTATACAGAACATGGTATTCCTTAAAACAGAATATTTCTTCGATGGTAATGTAGGCGAATTAACCATTCAGATACCCATTGGCCCTGATAATATATTTGTATATTGGACGATAGAACATAATTCAATAAGCACCATTAACCTAAGAACAAACATGTTGAAAATATTTTACATGTTAAGGCACCGTCATATATGTTTATGTTTTCACGGACAAACTTATAATTCATGACAACCATTTAAATAATAAAAGAATGGATGTACACGTATAGTGTGGTTTTGTCGCTATAAGATGTGTGGCATATTATTGTAACCCATTGCACAATGAAACATATGCTATTCATCAAACCGTGCCACAAGCAGTACGTTTGCAAGATATTTATACGAAAAAGCTGTGACGTTATCAAAAGGACTCCAATGACCACAGCAAGATAATTTGAGAACTAAAACCAGATAAGGTGTGTAAAATATATAGTTGGTAATTGATGCACGAGGCTAATAAGAAGCTACTACTTGGGCCAAAACCTAAACTTATATAATTTATTAAATTATAAATGGTATAAATGCTAATCATTAGGAATTATATGTTTTTATGAAAATAATAAATACTAAGAAATAGATAGAAAGTTTTAAAAAGCAATACGAAATGGCTCAATGTGCTAAATGGCGCTATCTGATCGAAAATGAAAAACTTCCTTCATTACACAAAGCCGTTTACGACGGACACATTGAAAATATACAGGATTTACTCCAAAGCATCGGCGTCGATACACATGGTACACTTAATGAAATATGTGAAAATATGACTCCTCTGGATATAGCCGTAGCCATTCAAAATGAAGATATTGTCGAGCTGTTATTGGAACAACCTGACATTGAGGTCAATCTTCAACCAGGTAACGATACCTTTGCCTTAAAACCTTTTGGTATTTTACATATCAGAGGATTTTCCAGCTAGCTATCCTCTATGTGAAAACCGAATTTTGCATGATGTAAATGTTGATCAGGCAATGTCAAAACTGCAATTTTATTTGCTTAATGCTTGCGTTGAAAAGTGATATAACTATTATGAATAATTTGGGGTTTTCGTAAAAAGACCCTTTGTATCTACTTGACTGACTAATAAGCATATGTATTGATATCAAATAGTATTTGCATTAGTATTTGCATAGTATTTTTCTCCAGGTTCACTATTTCGAAGTAAACACATGAGCAAATGACGTCATAACTGTAACTATACGACCTAACGTGTCATCACTGCATCGTTTATGACGATGATTGTGTTCATTAGTAGCTAGAGACTTGATCTTGTGATAACATCATCGGTAATGAAAAAATCTTATGTCTAAACATATAAGCGAATAATATGTTATGGTTACCATTTTTTACAAATAATTCTATTTACAATATTCATGTTATAAATAAGTTTTATTTATATGCCCACATGTTCTGCAATCAAACATATGTGTTTAAACATTATGTAAATTTGATTTTGGATTGTCTGAATAGAACAATCAGTATGTTATTTTTGAACAAAATGTGTGTGCTAAAAAACATGGTTCGTTTCAATCGTTTTAGTTTTCTTAATGTGCGACTATTGTGTCGATATATGAATTTGTAATGTATGAAGGGGTTCTCTAAAAGTATTCGTAAACTATTTAATTAATCTTACATACACGATTGGATTTAAAATACAACCATGTTAAAACAAAATCACTATTTTTGCCCTCTCTTTTTTATAAAAAGAAACAGCATAGTTTCTCTTATTGTCAACAAATTTGACTAATCTAGATATTTTAAAATGTGTGCTCTCATATAGCTATTTTTGGTAAAATATATAAGTAATGTCATTCAAGTGTTTATCTATTCATTTAATTTTCATTTTGCCTGTAATTTAGTACTAATAGTCAAAATATATTACTCAATTCATGGTTCAAAATTTAATGAGCATAACATATATGTACAGACAATTGTATTTATTCTTTTTGCTAATTTGTTATCCATGTAAGTATTATTTCTTTGAATATTTTGTATTGAAATTTTCTCATTTCATTATTCTTATGATGCTAAATTGTTCCAATTTTTACTTTTTTTAACAATTATTTTACATTTACTCTGGGTCAATCTTATTCGTATAACCAATCAGTTATACCGGTATATGCATAATTGCGATGAAGCACCAACACGAAAGAACACACGGCAGTATAAATCGCCCTTTTTGTACACTTTAGTTTTGTTTGCTCAACCCCCTCTGTATCGCTGTTTTGAACATCGGGATTAAGAGCATCGTCTACATTGCTTCAAATGAAGAACTCAGAAATCATAAACATGTAGTTAATGGGAAATACAAGGTTTTTTTAATTTAGTTTTATGGTATGTTCCCGCGATAACATTTTATTCAAAATTGTATAATTAAAAGTTCATTTTGTCCTGTTTCTAACGACATCACGTTTCCTGGTAGGTCAAAAGGCCTTGTTAATGAAAAAGCCCCATAGACTCTCCTATACAAGTTGTCGTTTTAATTGGGTTTAATGACAGTCTACTAACTCTTTGATAGTATTTTAAGCAATGGTCACACGATAGGATTTGATTCAAAATTATATCTAATCGGACTAATCTTCAACTCTTTATAATGGTACCATGATTATTGGTAGGCCAAAAGGCTTTGTAAACGAAAAAGACCCATTAAATCGTATATATTAGTTGGTGTTTAACATTGGATTGAATGGTAGTCCACTAACTATTTTATCGTATTTGTTCCCACTATGTAGAAACTTACAAAATTTACTTCAACATTGCCTCTGAATGCAATGTAAATATATACAAAGTTTAACGAAAGTGATCAATGTGGCCGCACATCTTTCAACAAAAAGGTTATTATGCTAAGCGGATTACCGCTATAGATATTTTAAATACATGTATAACGTTTGATTGCATTTGCAGAATTAGAAATAAAGTTAATTTACATTTAATTTATAGCATGAATCATTCGCTTTGATTGTGGAAGACTCGAGTCCATTGCAAATCATTTTCCTATGTTCAGATATCGGGGTTAGGTAAACACAACTAAAATGTACTGTCTAAACTGCCGTGAACACGATGTATATGATGAAAGACTTTTTGATATATTTTACCATAACTTGTAGCAATTTCCCGTAGTTATATACGTTTTGATTCTTGTCACACATATAATAGGGGCACAATTATTAGACAAATCATAGTAACCATTTAACCAGTATTACGTCCAAATGAGATCATAATCAGGTGATTTTTGGAAGAAATCGAATATGACGTGGTCGTAATTACCCAAAATAGACGTCATAAAAATTATATTACCCCAAGCAAAACCCACGGTACAAAATGTAGTTCATATGAAGTCAGGGTTCTAAGTAATCATTACCTTTATATGGATTTAGATAAGCACATCAAGACCTTTTATAAGAAAAAATCGATCTAATTGCAATAAAATGAAATATGTTAGCTTCTAGTTTAGACATGTTAGATATAGCAAATTACTAATGAAATATGCCATCGATTAAATTATTATGAACTTTTTTTTATAAATGAAGGCAATAAAGATCTTCGATATGGAAAACAATTCTTAGGCGTATTTATAACAAAATATATATTTTTTCGAGGCAAACGAATAGTGATTTATTTTATATGTTTTTATTTGGTATTTGGTACATTCCCTATGCAAAATGTTTTTTATAAACAATGATAAAATCCCGATCTTAAACGTGCTTATTATGGCCTGTTTTATTCGTTTAAACCGATTTCATCCCTACTAGAGTATATTTGTTTAAACTTCGACCAAGCCGACAAAGAAAATTTTTAATTATCATAAGGTCATCGATACCCGTTTGAAAGTCTCAATCTTTATTAAATTTTCGAAGGTTGTAATTAGCATGCCGTTTTGAAAACCTTACGACTTTACTTGAAAAACCTTGGTCAGCAGATTTTGATTTGATGAAGTCATTATAAAGTAATGATGTTTTTATGGTCATTATGGCGTAATAAATGCAAATGACTCATTACTAAGTCACAAAATATGCCTAATAAACAAGGAAACGGGATTTACACATTTATAATACGTATTCAGTTTCGTGTTTTTCACTTTTTTTCGTGACGTTTTATTTACGTCACGAAAAATTTATTTATGTCCATCACGAATAACGTGTTTATTTTGTTTCCTGAAAACGATATAAAAACTATTTTGCACGTTTCTGGAACGATTTTATAAGGAAAACAAACCCGTTTTAAAAACCAATTTTAAACCCTCGGGTGCTACTAGAATCGCAATTGTCGTGATTAGCTTGAAATTTAACTGTACAAATGAAAACCATATATAATCAATTTATATGGTTTTCATTTGTACAGTATTACATGTATTAAATAATATAAAATTGGAATCAAGTTTTATTACAAATGTAAATGCATTGAGGAAAGAGGGAAACACAAATCGTCAAAAAACTCTTTCGAGCTTAAGTTTTATAACATAAAAGCACATTATTGACGAAGGTTTATCTATTGAAATGTGATTTCTATTGGTCTTTCTCAATATCCCTTAATACATGTGTATCAAGAAAGCTGATAAAAACTTTGAATAGTAATTCTAAAATTGAAACATCTATATCCTTGAATTGAAATACAAGTCCTTATACCATTTCCTATATACCTAACCTCCCACAACCTCCCTTAGAAACATAATCACTTATCCTAGTATAAATAATTTCTCTTTATATTTCAATTAAATTATACACGTATGTTAATTTGATTTTTTAAACGACTTTGTATGAATCCTCCTTAGATATCTTTGATGTATATGCCTCTGGCAAATTATAAAAATTATGAATATACAATTTCCCAGGGCTTTCAGCAACTAAATTTCATCGCAATTAACACAATAATCCTTTATGATTCATTAGGTCAGATAATTATTCATAACTTCCTTCAAAATATTGCTTAAATTAACAGTTTATACGATTAACATATTTATTGATGTTTTCCTTTTCTCTCACTTTGTTCGTTTAAAGATAAACTAAACAATTCTAGCAATATCGATGACGATCACACAAATATGTGACGTCACGTTACTTTTTCGACAGAAAAACGTTTTATGTAGTTAGAAAAATACGTTTTAACAACGTTTTTCACCAACGATTTTTGTCGTTTCTGAGTAACCTTAAACAAACAAAAAAAAATGAAAACGTGTAAAAATCGTGGTTGACACTTCGATGAAAACGTACATAAAACGTTTTTAAACAGTAATTGGAAACTTTCTAGATAAAAACGTGGTAAAAACGTATTTGATACCTTGGTGAGTAAAGGTGAAGACACATATGATGAAACAATGCTTGTTTCCTTTCGGAAACAGCCACTTTTTGGCGTTACGCAAAAAGGAAACAACGAGGAAACAGTCAGGAAACAACGATGAAACAAGCATTCGGGTGATCTCTGAAAATGTGTAATCGCGAAAATGGCATTACCTTTTATAAGTGTGATGGTTATGATTATTGCGTCACAAAGATGACTGCAGATAATTGCAAATCAATTGTATAGTTTAATTGTTATTAATTATTACGCTATTTCGATATTTTATAGCTCCGATTGGTGTAAAATGAATAATTATGCATAAATAATCTCCAAAACTGGGGGCAATTTTGCGTTTAAAACAATGCGTTTGCGCCAACGCTTGTTTTCTCGTTGTTTCAATTGTTGTTTCCTCGTTGTTTCCTCCTTGTTTCATCGTTGTTTCCAATTAGCGCTTTGTCAAAAAGGAAACAACGATGAAACAATTGTTGTTTCATCATATGTGTTTATACCTTATGTAACCAAAATTGCACCGATAGAAAACGTGCAAAATACGTTTTTTGTTTACTGGGTGACACATCATGATCGACGAATGTATTAACTGAGCTGTACAACTCATGTAATTTCACCGGCAGGTCAGGACTACCCGCCTCTCACTCGTGCTACCTGGCTCCCGTCAACTACTATAGTGAAGTCGCTATTAGCCTGCCGCGATATGGACATCAACAAACATGGTGGTAGTGTTGATACTCCTCTATATGCGGCTTGTTACGACGGACAAGCCAGCAATATGAGAGCCCTCCTAAACCGAGATGATGTGAAAACGGACTATATGGATGTATATAATCGTACCATGTCGCATGGAGCTTGTGAACAAGGACATGTAGAGTGTTTGCGTGTGTTAGTAGAATATGGATTGTTTGAACTCAAAGCTATAGCCAAAAACGGATTGAATCCTATTGAAAACGCGTGTAAAGATAACCAAATGAATATAGTGCGATATTTTGTTGAAAACATTGAGTTGGTAGCGCCGGGACTTGATATCAATAGTGCGGAAGGGCAACTGTTTCTATGCAAATGTATCAAACAAGCCTCTATTCGTGGGCATGCGGGTATCATTAGTTATCTAATGAAATATGTCGTTTGGAACATCAAATTAGAAGAATTATATGAATATGTTCAGGTATCATTGCGCAGAAACAAATTCATTACAGCAAAGCTTCTGTTATCGGAACTGTCTAATTTGATAGCCACAGACAATACCATAATTTCATGTAGACTGGTTGAACAGCTGTGGTCTGATACTGTTAAAACAGACAATGGGAGTATTCTTCGTCAAATCTACAAACTATGGGCCATGGTGTCGAATAAGTTTGCCGGGTCAGAAGATGAACACTTCGGACAATTAGCTAAAAGCTATGATGTCGATAAGCAGACCAAAGAAGATAAAATATTAGAAGTTCTTTGCCATGCCATTCGACTAGGTATTCCGGACCAAGTATGTTTCTTACTGCAACATACATCTGAGTTTTTGCCCAAAAATTGGTTTAGAAGGATAGAGGACAAAACAGGGATAAACCCATTCTTTTTAGCCGCAAAATACCCAGCCGTGTCAAAATTATTAACTAAATTCGAGTATAATGTCGACTCGGTTGACATTAATGAGCACGAAATATGGTACCGTGACACCAAATCATTCTCCTCACGCCTTTCTACAGAATCGAGGGTGGTGACCAAATCAAAAACCGTCCAAGCTATGGTTGAAATTCAACAAAAAATGTCGGAAAATGATGAAAGAAGAGAATATGTCAAAACTGTAGTTTGTGATACCGTTCATAAAATAGCACAGGAAGTTTCAAAACGAAACCCACTCCTAAGTATTGAACCTATATTAGTTGGTAGTCAGAAGGAGAACACACGTCCTCTGTTTCCAAATGAGTTTGATTTTTTACTTGTGTTAACTACGTTACAAACCTTCTTTCAGATCACACAGTCGTGTTTAGTGCTTATGGGTGGGGAGGTAAAAGTAAAAGAAGATCTACCGAATCAACCCACAGATCTTCCACTTTTGAATGACAAAAGAAACATAGACCATTTCCGAGTTTTACGAGAACTTAAGGCATTGGTTATAGAGGCAGTTCGATTTCTTATTAAAGAGAAAGGCTTTCATAAATGTATTCATTTTCAAAGTAACTTTTATCTAGAGAACAATGTTCCTAGTATTGCCTTTAGTTGGCGAGGCCCAGTGTTTAAAGATATGGAGATCAAAATCGACCTAGTACCCTCATTAGAATTCCCTGGATTCCAAATGCCATACAGTCTACCATTAGACAACTGTAAATACTATGTTATCATCAAACAGATAATGTACATGGAAAAGGGCGTTTTCCAATATCCAGTAGCAGTAAACGACGCGGAGGCTAAATTGCTTGAAATTCTTCCACGCGATGCAAAAGAAGGGTTTAGATTCGCTAAAGCCCTACGTGTTGCACACCTATTCCCCTCTGAACTCTTATTGCTACTCCAATATGAAACCACTTACCTCGAGGATTACCTCACAACCTACTTGCTGAAAACAGCACTCTTTTCATTCGTACTCTGCCCCGACTCGAAATTACAAAACTTACATCCGTATCAATGGACATTTCTTATATTTAAGCATTTAGAGCTACGATTGATCAAAGGTGTATTGCCCAATTTTTTCGGTACCCCTCGTTCTTGCTTTATGCCACCGGGGCGATTCGATGATATTCTTCATTGCACTGAACCCCTCTCGGACGCAATGACATCTGAGCGCGAATGCTGCATCAAACGAACGAGGTTATTGAAGGTCACACGGTGGATTGTAGAAATCGTGGAGGAATTCTGCTCGCGGGAAGTCGAGGCGTTTGATTCGACTCAGCTCTCGGTTCTAGCGGAGCAGGCGGCGGATGCAAAACCTATGATTGATAGAGAATGGTACGAATACGCGATTCGTTATTAAGTTGATATAGCTTAAAATACAATGAAAAACATTTCAAACATATCCTAGGTACCACGGATTATAACTCTAGACTGTGAGATATTTAATATCTGCGGATATAAAATACTTCAATTGGATGGGCTTGAATTAACATTTTTTTTCAAACATACTTTGGGTTATTAATAGTAATTGACGATGGTAAAGTGCTTCTACAGATGCGTATATGACGGCTTTAAAACGTGATATTTATTTATAAATCTTTTATAAATTTTATAAAATTCGCATTCAGAATTATGTAGCTTAATATTATTGAAATTCGGTGTGTTGTTCTTATGCCCATACAGATATACTTAAGCAATAATAAGCTTATTGGTGTTGTACATCAATAACCATTCTATTTGTGCATAGCAATATATAGCCTGTATATCATGATCAGTATTGGTAGTGGTAAATCAATTAATAAGTCGACATATGTCATCGCATATTCGACAATGTAAAAAAACATGTATTGTTGTATTGGTTTTGTAATCTTATTTGCTGTTTCAAAACAATAATGTAGTGGTCTTAAAATGACGGCGTTGGATGTTGGTGGTTGAATCAAAATTGGAAAGAGAGCCGTTTTCCTTTGATTTGTTAATGTCTGCAAACATATTGCGACAAGTTTAGTTCAATAAAAGCACATGATTGTTTACGCAAAATTATTCATCATGCAAAATAATATGACAAGTTTAGTTCAATAAAAAAAGCAAATGATTGTTTACGCAAAATTATACATCATACAAGCACATCCTAAAATATATTGTTTAAAAAAGACGAAAATCGCTTTAAGACAGCCTTACAAAGTTTAAAAACAACAAAATAATTTCTGGACACTACATTTTTGTCAAAACGATATTCGCTTTCTACCACTAAGCTGTGCTGTTTTTCATTTTCAGTTTGGGACAAATATGAGACACCTGTTTTGAAAGCTAAGATGTTGCATATGACTTAAGTACTATTAATATATGATAAATAGGAGTCTATTATACATATATTGAAAGCGAGTCAATTTTGGAAAGATTATTTTAGTATCCTGTTACAATAAAGGCTATACCATATTGAGTATAATGCGTACTGCGAATTACGCACAGAAAATGGATCACATGTGTTCTTATGGAGGTTACTACATTGCTGCGAAATTCGTTGGACGAATTTCGCTGCGAATCTTTCGATCGCTCAGGACCCATTTTTCTGTGCAAATCTTTTGATGCGTACAAAATGGATCACACTGTTTTATAGCGGAGTTACTACACTGCTGCGAATTTCGCATGCGAAATTTTTGATATCCAATTCTTATTATAGGTAATTGTGGGGAATAAATCATATGAACTTTTTTGTTATCCTCTTAGTGTTCCGTAGATCCGTAAGTTGATATATCCATAAAACAGATTTTGAATCATAGTTTGATTTAGTTAGAACTGAAAACATTATCTTGCACAAACGCGCTTTAAATATTGATTTATAAGATAAATGAATGTAAATAGCAAGTATGATTTTGAAACCCGAGTTTAAAAAATTCTCATACGATTAGTGGCTACTTAAGCATATATTTAACCATTATTCAAAATAAATTTAGATAAACCCTAAAAATAAGCTTAGGCCTATATTGAGTTAAAAAGTAGGAGAACTCCCACGTAAAATGATATTTCGAGATGTTCGCAGTGATAAATTCGCAGCAATATGGTATAGGCAAAATTCGTACGCTCAGGCAGTTCGCATGCGAAATTCGCATGCGTATTCAATGTGGTACAGCCTTTATATACATTCATTCAAAGCTTAATTAAATTTTCCAAAAAAATCAAGCCATGGGGTTTTGGGGGAACCAATCAGTGAGAAACATGTCATGATGTGCCCGTCTTAATTGTAAATCTAAATCGTCAGGGATATCACAACACAACAGGATTTTTATTACTTTCCCAATAAATGTAAATGTTAATAAATTCTCAATCGACGCAATATACAATACATGCTTAAATATCTGTTCAAGTTAATATGATCTTATTTAAGTATTATAAAGCTCTGTAAAATTGTTTCACTTTTTACTTGAAAAATAGGTTTTGAGACCAGATGGTCTTTTTTACGGTTTATGTTTTATTATACTTTACATCGCCTTCTCTAATAATCTCAATCGCATGGTTCTGTTAAAAATTCAATTAATAAATTTTGATAACATGCATGTATTCTCAAAATGTTATATAAGTGGGAAGAAGCTTTCTTATGCCTTTCATCATCGCCTAAGCTAGCAGTTATTCACGCAAGCTTTTTTAGTTGTAACACTTGGGCAAAAGGAAGCAAGAAGGCTTAAAAATCAAGATATTCTCGGGTTTCCCTCTGGTATTTCAAAAGGTTTTTAGTGACATGCACGGTGTCAAACAAACTCAAATGAAGTTCATTATTGCAAAACTCGCGTTTAAAAAGCCGCCTTTTCCCCGCTAGCAGCTTTTCCCGCTCCTCTGTGCTACGCAAGCTTGACGTGAAAAAACGCAGTGTAACCTCGTTTGACTGAAAAAAGCTCGCGTGAAAAACAACAGTTGCTTTGTTGATACGGGTTTGTATAATGAAAAAAGAGAAGACTAATCTCCGACGTAAAAAACAGCTAGCTCTGTGAAACCGCGGTCTAAAGGCGTGTTCACGCAAAAAATATCCTAAATGTTTGCGTGAACAGATGGGATATATTGATATGTTTTATAAAAATGTGGAATATTGGATTTCGTGCTTTTTTCGAGCTTTTTCGTTTGCGTGAACAAGGCCTAAGGCATTTTTTCACGGTGTATAACATAAGTACATCGATCGAATATATGTGTACAACGGGTTAAAAACCTTTCGTATTTTTTAGTTTTATGTTTGTTTATTATGTAATTTAGGCGAATAACTACACATTTTGATTTTTTATCATCTTTTACGCAACGTAAGTTATGTTAGACGGCACAATGCCAAAAATTCTCAACAAATCCATTCATTTTTTTAAATTTAACTAAAAGTTCAGTAACCTTTGATTTCTCATGAAACTCTTTGTCACAGGATAGTAAGTGTGAATTTGATCATACTATGAACATTATATTTACATCATTGATCCTGCATATATGTGTTCCGTATATAGTTTTTAAATTATGTTTCCTTATTCTGGATATTGGATCGCTGCGCTCTTCTTTAAATAGTACGAAATGTTAACTAAAAATATGATTACTGAAATAAGAGAAAAAAACATTTAAATCTTCAATTATCATCAGATTGTCAAAAGTTAAGTTTGTATTTTACATACATACATATAAGTATTTATAGAGCGCGTTATAAGTAAACTATCTAAGCGCATACCTAACATTATAAGACGAAACCTTTATAATTTAAAAACATTTATCTATAACTTTTACTAAAAAGGAACGTTTTGAGTTTTCTTTTAAAATCATTGACATTTTTACACTTTCGAACAGCGAGAGGCAGAGAATTCCATACTCTAGGTCCACTTCGAGAGAAGGCTCGACGACCACATTTTTCTAGATTGAACTTAGGTTTGATTATCAGTAGATTATCTCTTGATCTGAGGTTTCTTTCAGGTTTATAGAAAACCAACAGGTCTCGCAAATATTGAGGACCATTGCAATACAATGATTTGTACACAAGCAAAGCTATTTTGAATTCAATACGCTCTGGAATTTTTAGCCAGTGGAGAGCTTTTAATACTGGTGTAATGTGATCATATGGTCTTGACCCAGATACTACACGAGCTGCTTCATTTAGAACCCTTTGCAATTTTGACAATTCTTTCGAGTTAACACCATAAAGGAGAACATTCCCATAATCTATTCTAGATACAATAAGAGATTGAACTAGTGTTTTTGTGGAATCTTTGTCGAGATAACGGCGAATTCTCCATATCATTCTAAGGCCCTGGTAGCACCGTTTACATATAGAACTTATATGTTCACACATATTGAGTTCGGTATCCATGGTAGCTCCGAGATTGACGGCATATTCACTCTTAGGGATGCACTCTGGCCCTAGTTGAATTGAGTCTATTTGACACAATGAGGTCAAACGCTTGGAACCCAATACCATGAATTGCGTCGTTTCCTCGTTGAGCTTTAGCTTGTTTCTGCGCATCCACATACTCAGGGAATTCACAGCGTCTTGTAGTGTATTTAAAGCTGAGATCTGGTCCATATGTGAGCGGGCATCCGCTCGGTTTAGAAGCTGTCCGTCGTCCGCGTAGAAGCTATGAAACAAGTCGAACGCACTTATCACTCTGCCAGCAGGGCGGGTGTATTGCTTATATGCCTTTGCGCCATACATAGACCCCTGGGGTGCACCGCAGCTAATATCCACTGGATCTGATAGAACGTCCTGAATTTTCACCCTTTGGGATCGATTTCTGCAATACGATTCAAACCAGTCACTCGCTTTTCCGCCAACACCGAACGATCGCCTGAGTCTCGTTAAGAGAATATCGTAGTCCACCGTGTCGAATGCGGCTGAATTGTCGAGTAGACAAAGAAAAGTTACTTGCCTACTATCCATCGCCATGAAGACCTCTTCGAATATTCTCACCAAGGCAGTTTCCGTTCCACATCCAGACCGATATCCAGACTGCATAGGGTCGGCTAGGTTGTGATCGTCGATAAATTTGTCGAGCTGGCACGATGCCGCTTTTTCAGTTAGCTTTTAAATGTAGCTAAGGTTGCTGACCGGCCGATAGTTTTTAGGAATTTTGTCTAAAGAGGGCTTTTTGAGGAGGGGTGTTACGATTGCCTCTTTGAATGCGTTGGGAAATACCGCTGTTGTTAGAGAAGTATTGATGATTTGCGATATAATAGGCGCCAGTTCGGAAGCACATTGTTTCAATAACGATGTAGGTATTGGGTCTAACATTGAGGTTTTAGACCGTGAACCTCGTATCATAGATACCACATCATCTATCCGGAGCTCTTTGAAACTAGAGAAAGAGCATGAGCCATCGAAGTAGTCAAACTCAAATGCGTTCCCGTTATCGCTGAATGAGTCGCGAATTTTCGCTATTTTGTCCGTGAAATATTTGCCGAAAATATTTGCTAAGGTAATACTAGATGCATGGGTCGGTAGGGGACTGTTCTTCTTCTTGTTCAGTAGAGAATTCAGTACCTTATATAGTTTACCTTGGTCCTTTTTGTTGCTCGATACAAGGTTACTGTAGTAGGACATTTTCGAAGTATCCACACTCTTGAAATACAGGTTCTCAGAGTTCTTAAAGTCCGCTTTTATCTCGCTAAATTTCGGATGATTTGGAGGGATTTTGCGCATTTTTCGCTCTTTTTGACGAGAAGCACGGCGAAGCTCTCGTAGTTCGGTGGTGTACCAAGGCTGTCTTAGCCTTGGTTTTAGCGTTTTTACTGTTTCCGGAGCGTGTTTGTCCAGAATGGATCGTAGAGTTACGTTATATTCAGTGACGATCTCGTCTAATGGTTTCTCAAAGGTTGCTATTTCATTTAATTTAGAATCGAGTATATCCCTTCGAAAAGAGTCCAAGTCTATATCGTTCAATTTCCGGCACTTAACACTTGTTTTATCGGGTTTATTCGTTCCAATATCCAAACAGCATTTAACCAAAAAATGGTCAGAAATTAGGCTTTGTACCGTTACCTTTTGTGTTATGACTGAATCATTTTCCGCGCTGATAACTAAGTCCAAGACATGGCCGTCGATGTGCGTAAAATCCTGTACATGTTGTTTAAGAGCGAAAATGCGTAATAAATCCATGAATTTGAGCACTTTTTTATCGGTGGTTTTATCCATAGCGATATTGAAATCACCAACTATCAGCACTTTGTCAGTAGAAAAAATTTGAGTTTCGAGGAGAGTTGCAAATTCGTCTATAAACTTATCCTGCGATGTAGATGGTGGTCTGTACACTACTATCAAGCGAATGGACCCTGATCGTGTCGATAGTCGCAAGACATCATGCTCAAAAGACGAGTAATCCATTGTAGATAGATGTTTGGGGCTCATTGAATTCCTGCAAATAACAGCGACGCCACCTCCTCTGCCCGTTTTTCTATCTTTTTGGGTTCAAACTTGGTATCTCTATGGGTTTTGCTCTGTCATTTTATATTTAGATATTCTCATAAACGAGTTTACACTAAGAGCCTTGTTGACTAATCATGTGACTTTCAGCAACGGTTTTGATCAATGAAAATAAAGGGATCGGAAATTATCGTTATAAACTAAGAAATCAGTTATAAATAAGGTTGATTTAAGTCTTATGATTATAGATATAATTAGAAACTCCTAAGCAATATTATACATAGCTAAATTGTTCGAAACATTTTATTAATTTTATAATTATTCGGCTATTGTTTAAATCCGCCATTGAATCTAGACATAGCGTTTAATATTTCGTTTAACATGGAAGTTGCTCTTTCGATCACATCGTTCTGGGTCGAGCACCGGTTTCTGACCACTAAATGTACTATTTTCATCACCCTTATGCATTACTTTCAACAGATTCATTAATATCAATTGAGTTAAAATATCTAGGCTCTCGGGTTTGAGAATGTAGAGATCCTTTAAAAGACGTAGCTCAATATGAAAAGGGGGGATTGCGATTCGATTAAGTCAAGAGACAAGTTATATGATAAGATAGAAAAAGACCTGTGTTTGATTTGAAATTGTTATTGTGATTGTGACGATATTTGTATTTTCAAAGGGTATAAATTTAGAAATCGATATTAAACGCGTTGCCTTCATTATTATAATTTTATAGTTAATCAATCATAAAATAAGATCCAGAAAAAATACACACATAAAATTTATTTGTGAACCATATGGTTTTAAAAGCCTCTGATTAATGCGTTCTCTAATACATTTGTTTTGTAAAAATGCATCAGCAAGCCTTATTTACTACTACAGACAGGAAGGCTTTACACTCAAAATTCACCTTTCATACTTCATTGATATCATCTCAATATTTCAGTGATAAAATCGAATTTCTGAGTTCACATTTATTTTTGTCATTTGAATGAATGAACAAGGAATGCGGTTGAAGTAAAAAAAATCATTATTTTTTTAAATGGTAACATATTGCAAGCCCACTTGGCAAAAGTTCGTCATATTCAAGTATTTTTTCGTCATTTATGCACATCCTTTTGTGGTCTTATATTGAGCCCAGGTGTAATTTCGGCGAACGTAATTTTCAGACGTCGATTCGCCTTCAATATCTGTCTCCCAGAGGACGTGCAGTGAAATACGTCCGTTAAGACATTAAATGCGACGTCTTAAAGTCGTCCGTATTGTTCAATCCGTAAGTTGGACCTTAACTGGTTTCCCTAGTAACGTTGAATCACGCCCCGGTCAGAATACATTGTCAATATAACAACGTTATATTGTGACGTTAATAGTACGTCATTCGTTATCACAACGTCTAGTTAACGACGTTTTGTGGACGTGTCAATACGTCAGGTCATTAAAATACGTCTTTTAGACGTCATTCAAATAGATGGGATGGGACGTTTCATTGTTTGCATCATACTGACATCCTATTTGCGTCGCGGACGTCGGGACGTGAAACTACGTGGTCAGGACATTCTTAGTCCAGTGGGAGGCCTAAATATTAGTGAGAGAATTGATATTAGTTTCAAAAGTCTTCTTTTGTGGCATAAAACGTCATTTTAATGTGTTTTGATTAAACTCGCTGATTTATGTGATGAGGTGTTTAAGAAAGCAAACAAGGGGCCACTGCAAAAATAGATAGAATTTGAATTCAAAGTTCAGGGATTCTGGTTCCTACATAGAATTTGATATTGATAAGTGTGAACTCTGCATTTTTTGTTCAACGTAATATGAAGTAATCACTGAAATACATAGATATTATCTATGATGTGTTCCTGTCGGCAGTCGTAGATTTTAAATTACATCCCAAATAGAGATGTACATAGGCACCCCAAGAGGCGCCGCTTTTTCTTTCCAAACAGTACCGGGAACTGCTGTATTGAAGCCCTGGGCTTCTATTTGAATGTAGGCCCTTTTGCCCAATGAAATTTGAATCTAAATAGAAGCCCATGGGCTTGTAATCGGATGGATTGGTTTCTATTTGGATGTCATTTATGCGCTTCTTTTTTTCAAAAAATGTTCTTAAACACTTTTTAGATGTAAAAGTTCATGTCACTGCAATAAATAGTACACTATCGAGGGCACTTAACGATTTATTTTTCCTTATATTCATCAAAATGTTTATTCTGAAGTTCCAAGCAAGCAACGCAGAAAATCTATTGCAAGCAAATTTACAATCTCCTACCAGAATAAAGATTTCAAGAAATCAAAGGTGTATGAGGTTATTCTTTCACAGGCTCGTTAACAGAGACTTAATTAAGATACAGGTGCGTTGGTTAATGTACTTACAAACACAATCCTAAGGTAAATAAATCGTTTCGAAAAAAAACTTTGTTCTGTTCTGAAAAAGCTGCAAGCAAGGAAGAGCTGCTACAAGAATAAACATTTACCCGAATAAATCGTTGAGTGCCCCTCCACTATATCCTGACAGGCCTTCCCACTTTGTGACCGCAATCTGGATCCCGGATGGCATGGTGGGGATTCATTACATTAAACCAAACCCTTAAAAAAGTAATTTATCACTTAACCGCAAAACAATATATATAAGCCCCTGGGCTTCTATTCGAATGTAACATCCGAATATAAGCCCATGGGCTTAATTTCGGGTGGGCTTCAATACAGCAGTTCCCGGTATTATTTAAACACAAAATAAAGATCATTTATTCAATTTATTGTATAAAGAAGCTCTCCCGAAAACGTGCTATCCTTTTCATCACTGCCATAGATAACAAATGGACAATCATATGCCTGTATCCAGACCCTTTGCCCTTTTCGGCATTCCACAATCACACTTGTTATTCCACTTGCAAAGTTTCCTTGTGTATTCTGCATTTTCACACTCCCTATAGCTTCCCCATCCATTAGCATGCTGGCAGAGATGGATCTCGGACTGATTTTCGGTTTTGTCAAAGTTGATGTAAAGTGATAAACACCACGATAAGGGCATGTGGCGACTCCAGTGACAGGATTGTAGAAGCTGGTGGCGTTTATTTGTTGTAAATCGAATATGACTATTGTGCTACTCATGTAGTTCTGAGTGGTCGATGCAAAAGCCGAAAAGGCGACATTAGATTGCTGAATATCTGTAAGGAAAAAAATACACGCATTAGCAGAACTGTTTCTCCTTCTCTTACCAGCTTGAGGTAGAAAATGACATCCTTTGCGAAGCTTCAAATAATGAACATAGCTAAAGCTAAATAATAATCGATCATAAAAAATGTATAATAAAAACATAGGCATCAGAGATGCAAAGCCCCCAGCCTAGGCAAAACATTCTTTGACACGAATATTTCTCAATAAAATAATGCAGGTCAAAAGAAATATCTTTCTCACAACGACTTTCTTGCAACATCTTTCTAACAACGTCTTTTTCACACCGTTGCCCTTACATATTCGTCCACACAACGTAGTACTCACAACGTCACAATATGCGCGTAATCTTTTTTTGCTGTACAAATGTCCCAATATATCTCAAATTCGTCTAAGTTCCGTACAATGTTATTTCGACATTTTGTGATCGATCAAACTGAAATCTCGACGCTCTGCAATATATATTCATTCACTGTATGAAGTCCCCGAACCCAAGAACGGAGACTTCATACCAAAATGCCGCGGACAAAGTGTTGCATAAATATCCCAAAATATCTCAAATTTGTCTAAGTTCAAACACCCGTAATTTCGACAATATTTGATCGATCAAACTGACACTTCAAAGTTGCACATTTACACTATATAATATTTGCCTGTGTGAAGTTTCAGAACCCTAGGACATAGGCTTCATACCAAAATGCCGCGGACAAAGTGTTGTATAAATATACCAAAATATCTCAAATTCGTCTAAGTTCAAACCCCCGTAATTTCAACAATTTTTAGTCGATCAAACTGACAGCTAAACTTTGCACATCTGCAATATATATTCTTTCAGTGTGTGAAGTTTCAGAACCCTAGGACAAAGGCTTCATACAAAAAGCCCACGGACAAACTACTGCACCTCAAATGTTAACAGACGGACAGACGGACGGACGGACAGACGGACAGACGGACGGACGGAATGGGTGATAGCAATAGTCCTCAGCCAAATTGGTTTGCTGGGGGCTAAAAATGACAGTTTATTACACCATTACAAACAATCTATGTAAAAAGATTTCCAAATAATTACTTTCATTAATTATTTAGAAAATGATATAATTAGCATAAATGTATTCCTCGAACCTCGAGGCAGAACATATATTCTCGAAATTTCCAAGCCGGCTAGAATTTGCTCGGGAATATTTTTGAGAGGAGCAGTTTATGTATCTCTGTTTACTCTATGGTCATATAATTAATTTTATTATATTGAATACGTGAATATATCTTCTTGAATTAATGGTAATATCATCCGCTCAAATCAATAGAGCAGTATATAAATTGTGCCCAAATGAGAATTTCATTATTGAAAAAAAAAATCACACAAACGGACTGAAACGATTTTACTCTGGTACAATAAAGTTAGAATCTTACCTCTTATTTGATCTTGTAGTGTCGCAATTTTATTTGAATCCTCTGTTGTTTCATTTCGTACTCTGTTAAGGTCAGTCTGTACTTTTTCTACTCTATTTGCAGTAAGACGCAGTTCTTTATTCTCATATTTGATATTGAAGAGCTGATGCTTAATACCCAACAATGTGCCTTCTAAAGAGTCGTGAATGGAGTCTATTTTGCTTTCTAAATTAGAATTCATCTGTGTTGCAGAGTTTACTTCAATACCAAGAATATCTATTTTTCCACGGGCTTCGTTTAAAAGTTCGAAACGGAAGTCTTTATTTTCCGTTTTAACAGAATCGCACTCTGAAACTAATTTGCCGCATTGGGTTTTACAATCTCTAACATCCACACTTAATTTGGCATTGGTATATCTTGAATTGTGCAATTCTTTTCTATAATCTCTGTTGATATCGTTTATATATCTTATCTTAAAAACCAGTTCTTCGGTCTTCTTTTCAAGAATTTTCTGATTATTTTTAATGCCGTTCAATTCCTCCATTAGTGCGCGCTCGTTATATCGCGATTGTAAAAACGTTGATTCTAATCGACTTAATCTGTCTTTAAATTCTGCTTGAGCCTTCACAAGTGTCTGGTCATTGTGTATCTTGTTCAGGTCGAAGTACATCACACCCTGAAACAGCAAAATGTTTGATTAATTTTGATACAAAACAGGTGTTATCATTAAGGGTGACTTAAATAACAGAACAAGAAACCAGCATATTTTAATCGTGGTTATTGGTGGTTAATTCGCGTTTCAAAATGCAGCTCTCTCATTGTAAAACTGAAAAGGTTATTTGCCTTTTGGCACGCAAAGTGCACTCTGAGTTTCCCTTAAATAATACATTGGAAAGCAAAACCAAAATTCGTTTCAAAATGCAAATGTAACCACGGTCTTTCAACTAAACATGGCGGTGCATTCTTTACGGTACCTCATAAGTTGAGCGATCAAATATAACCACTGGTTTTATTTAAACTTTTTTATGTAGACTTTGCTTTCGACCTGTTTCGAGTCATGTTTATCATATTTTCCAGATAAACTTATGTGTCGATATCCATAGACTTAAACATTTTATTTTACATCTTCAATTCATCGAAGAATTTATCGAATAAAAGAGACGAAGGAAATTATATTAACTCCTTATAACAAATAATAATTCTTACCAAAAGCGTAAAAATAACAGTAATTAATCCGATAATCAGGAAATCCAGCGAGGTGACGTTCTGTTGAGCCAAGTGATCACGCTGCATTTTTACCCAAAAGAAATGTTTTAATGTAAAACAAAATATATTTTCAAAAATAAGCGTTGACAGCTAAAGAGTTTCGTTATTGATCCCCATATACTCATATGCAATGGAATAACCATAACAGCATGCATAGAATATTTATTCAACCGGTAGTAAAGTCACCGGTGAGGCTAGTCACAGAACTATTGATCATATGAATATATATAGTTTTATATAGTGTTCGCAACCCTGGATTATGCCTTTGTATTGAATGAATTCAACTGTGAAAATTATAGCTTCATGTTTATATGATTGTTCTCCTAGTTCTCAATGAAAAAATATATATAGTACTGACATGTATTTACATGCGGTTAGATATCGATAAGAGAGCATGTTATTCATTTTTTTTTTCAAATATTTTTGAGTGTGTATTAAATAAGTACATTGGTTAATACAAATACTGACGAAGGGTATACCAGAACACATTTTTAAAATGTGGTAATATCACCTTTTTAGTGCGGACTCGCGATATTTTTTTCTGCGATAAAGGGGAATTTAAATAAAAAAACAAGTCCCCCGCCGTCCCAATCCGTGCTACGGCATTTTTAGTTGCACGACTGAGTAACCTGGCTTATAACGAAACATACCCGACTATTTCATTCGCGGAATAGCAAACTCCAAATTGTGTTGAAATTCCTCATTTTTGACCAAGTCGTTAGACCCCAATTTTGGTCGCACGACAAAACCAATACCATGGTGCACAACCTTAGTATATATTCTTTCATTGTAGAAAGTTTCATTCAATTCTGCCCAGTAGTTTTGGAGTTCGGTCGAGGAATAGAAACCCGCCTGAAAAGTTGACAGACAGACGGACGGTCCCGAATCCAATTATCCAACAGCTTTACAATCGCGACGGCTACAAAATTATTTTGGGCAAGCTGAGCTCATCCTGTATCAAATCTAATTGAACTTGAATGAATCGATAATATAGCAGGGTAATTCCGTTTCTCATGATCAACTCGCTCACATAAACCTACATATATTAAAATATGAGAAACAAGACAATCGTGGATTGCTTATCCCCGCCCAGACTTTGGACCTCGTCACACGGGGAGCAGCACCTGGCTATACGGGAAGCTATTCCTCTTTTTTTCTATACAAACTGTTTGAAATGTATTCTTTTGCGAAATCGAAAAGGTATCAAGATGTTTAAAATACAACGTCCTTCTCCTCAAACGTAAGACAACATCTCACAAGACGACCAAACGTAAGCATGTGATTATATTAGTAACTATTGATGGCTTGCCAGAAAAATTAAAACTTTAATTGCATGGAGTAAAAATGATATCAATCGTCAAATAGCTTGCATTGGCTAGGGTTTCAATGGTCTAATATGCCTACCCTAACAAAAACCACAACAATTCCGTAGATATGGAGTACATTTACTTTCACATTAAAATATTGCCAAAATAGGTTTTAAAAAAGTGAGATATCATTGGTAGTGTACATTATCCCGGCGTGGCCGAATGGATATAGTGGTTGACTCACGGCTGGAACGAGTTGACAATAGCAATGACCAGACGGGGAGCATACATGTGGTCGACATTGTTTTTTACGGAAAACGACTACGTCCGAAACTTCAAAAAATCGCCAAAATTACCTTTTTTGTAATTTTCAAAAATAACCTTGCGAGGCACAACTTTGGTATATATTCTATCGAGCTGTGGTGTTTCATCCACCTACAGTGAACAGTAACTGAGATATTGCCTGGACAAAACTATCACGGAAAACGACTAAGTCTAAACTTTCAAAAAATCGCCAAAATTACATTTTTTTCTTCAAAAATTTCAAAAATAACCTTGCGAGGCACAGCTTTGGTATATATTCTATCCAACTGTGAAGTTTCAGCCACCTACAGTGAACAGTTATTGAGATATCGCCTGGACAAACTCACCTGGACGGACAGACGGACGGACAGACATGGTGCGTTTCTATATCCCCCGCCCCAGCTAGGGAGGCGGGGGATAACTACAGTAGTTTGATTTGATCAAAAGGAATTTTGTCACAAGTGTCACGCCGATAGTTTGATTGAATCAAATCGTAATCTGCTTTTTAATATAATTTTCTACCAAAAAGACAAAAGAAGACACCTTAAGCAATCTTATAATAATACTTCATGTTTTGA
>LQRL01169578.1:6600-32522 GCA_001703475.1 Hydroides elegans | reverse complement strand
TAGCTTACAGTTTCCAACTGACAACATGATATCATCTCGCTGAAAAACTACTGTCTGCTTATCTGCTTCTGTGAACATTTTAGAATCGATCATCTCAGATATCACTGCACGGGAACCGACTTGATAAATAGGGATTGTTTTTTCGGTTTTAGAATTGTCCATTTTATGTTTCGAAAATGCCATCAGATCATCGACATATCTTTGTTTCCACTGTATGCCTAAAGCTCTGTTCGCATAATGTGAAATAAAATCAAGTTTTTGATGAGACTTGCGTTGAGCTGCACAATGAGCAGCGGTCTCGTTATCCAACAATATGCTATTACAACTAAAATAAGCTTCACGTAACCGTCTGCATGTATCGAAACCGGCATATTTCACAGCAAGGGCCATTGTTCTTTTAGACGTTTGAAAACATTCAGCTTTAGACAAGAGAATTGAGAGCAATTCATTTCCTTTAAATGGTATTTCAAAATCTGGGGAAACAAATGCTTTATTCATCAAAAAATAGTCCAGTGCACTGAAACCGCCTTTGGTTAACAAAGCAGCACATGTTGCAAATTGACCATGGTCCATGAACATGCGCAATATTGTTTTCTGATTTTCGGAACAGATTTGCCAAAAGAAAATGAAGTGTAATGCTGACAAGCCGTCATCATTCTGAAGACATACATTGCATTGCGGATTGCTGAGCAACAGCTCCACGCACTCAGGCAACTCCCATAGACATGCAAACATCAATGCACTTTGCCCATACTTATTACAGCGATTGACATCAATGCCGTCAACTGTCATGAATTTGCGAAATAGCTTCGCATACATATTTCGACGTGATGGACGTTCGAATGTATAAACACAGCATAGCAATAATGGTGTGTCGCCGTCATCGTCTTGTTCATTGACGTCGAATTGTTGTTGCTCAAGGAGAGAATAGGCAGCATCAATGTCATCGTTGCGGATTGCATCAATCAGTGATTGCTTTGATTGGTTGTTATTGTATACAGAGGTCATTTTGATGTCAATATATAGTCAGATATTTTGAAACTCGCTTATTGTTTTGTGTAAATATTCGTGTTGGGTAATTGTAACGTGTTTTGATTCTATGTGATATGTGTTGTTAATAGATGTTCATCTATAGTTATGGTAAACGTTTTACGATATAATTGAACACCGTTTAAATAGTATATATATTATATATTATTTGTTAATAGCATTTTCAAGTTAATTAACATGTGTATTATTGCCGTAATGCAATATTTGCACGTAACAAATTTGTCAATCGTCACGGATCTTATGAAAAAAATGTTTAATTGAAAATCACATTGGGCTGTAAGCATATGTGCTTAACTGTATTTTCTATCTATACCAATTCGGTAACTGATGATGAAAAGTGAGTCCCTTTCATAAGCAACCAATCATTACATTTAACAAATTAATGTATGCATGTTTCAAAAGAAATGCAGGTCTGACTATGCGATTTAAATCATTTAAATCATATATAAAAAGTTCAATTTAAGTTTATATTATAAATTAGTTTGTTGCATTTGTACTAGGCACTAAAATGCCACCAATTAGCATTATTATGGTAAAAGTGCTGCAATCTTCCCGAGAGTCACCTGAAACACAACCAAAATATATAGATTGTGATAAATGGTAGTGTATTTTATTATGATAGCATCGAAAGACTTTTGAAATCATAGAAAATCGTTTGTGGTTGAATTTGCAAAATGAAGAAAATTGAACTATGTATTTTAGTTCAGACAATGTCAATATAGTTACTTAATTCATGGCTCATATGTATTTAAGTAAAAGCAATTCAATACCACTACTTCAACTAAAATGGGGTCGGGGACATTTTACATTTATAAAAAGGCCACATAATTTTCGGCTATATCCTGTATCAGTCCCCCTATGGTTAATTTCCCATATACTAAACAACGCGCATCATAGCGATTTAAGCCGTCTAAACGGATTAAAGGGGACCGTTACAGGATATAGCTTTATTTTCGTTTTTCTTTCAAAAATATAAATGGCTTAACTTATTGTCAATTAACAGTTTTTTTTATCAAATTGCCTTGATCTTCAGATTGACTGAAAATTAAAAAAAATAGTTTCTCAATGTGCTATGTTTTGAAATAAGACTGTTTTTATTTTCAGTATGAATTCGCATTTCATATACTTCTACGGGAAGTCAATAACTTAAATAATTATTGGATGACTATCATAACACAGTTTGTGAGAAAGTGCTGCATCGAGTATTATTGAATTTTGATACTCATAAAGCTATTGTAAGGGAATGTAAAACATAACATAACATACTACTCACGTATAATTGTGAATGGGTTTACTGATGAATGCCATTGAATCGCTTCCTACTGAAACTTGATTTTAATTGCCTAATCTGAAATATGAGAAGAAGAGGCATTAATCAAAACTGTAGTATGTGAGTATAAGATATCTTTCCATAAACATGAATGACCCGTTAAACGTGTTTTATGAATTATATCAAAATGAATTCATAAATGAATCATAAAGGAAATTTGGAAAAGCAGCAGAATGAATCAATACTTCAAACGAGCTGGTGCGATTGTTGCGATTTTATCTACTGATAATGAAATTATCTAAAGGTAGAAAACTAATTAACAGAACACATACTGACCTAAATAGAAATTCTACTGCAATGTCAAAATAATGTTTCAATGACACTGATAATAATATTTCCAAAGTTTCTCGTCTGATGTAAGACACTTTTAACTACGCCATTAAATAGTACTTGATCAGCTTATCTTCAATTTGAAAATCGTAGTAATTTAATAGAGGCGTTGTTTTTACTTAGGATATAAGGCTTCCTTACGTGACAACTACCACATAAGAGAACACAGTTTTGCACGTGAATATGGTAGATAGTGTTGATTATATATTACAGCTTCATATTGATCAACATATAATCATTTATTGCCTTGTTTAGATATACAGCGTATGTAAATATGTATTTTTGAGCACTGAATACATCAGAAAAAAAACTAAGATTAATCAAGGTGCATTATAGTCTTATCGCTTAAATATACATAATATACTTTTATAAAACTTTAAGCAAAAATCAATATATTCATTACTTGCCTCAGATTCTTTGCGACAACAGTATCTGAAGCAGTTCAAAATCAGATTTACTCATATTCCAATGGAAATATATGACGATGAAAAATATACTTATTTTCGTAGTAAGATGTTGCAGTATGTGGATTTATATCCAAATATCTATTCAGTTACTTTATATATATCTAGTCAGTTATTTTTATATATATATATATTTTTGATTATTTCATATTTTTCCACTACTTGCTTTTTGAATGTATTTTCAATTTTTATTTTTTGAGTGGATTGTTGCGAATAAATATTATGTCTATCCGTTCGTTTTTAAAGAAATATTCAATAGTAACTGCAATACTGACACACCTTGCATAAAAATTATTCATTTTCCGACGAGGGGAAAATATAAGATAAATGTAATAGAATAATGTAGGCTACAACCATGTAGAATGCCTATTGTATCTAGGTATAAATAAAACTATTACGGATTCGGATGGATCTATATAAATATATACGGTAACTTTTGTGGCTTATAATGAAAAATTGTAAGATAAACCTGAACATACATGTAATTGAACAATATACAATCTTTTGTAAAATATTGATGCTACCATTTACAATAAACCATCGTTCCAATACAATGTTTGATGATCTTATCGTAAAATATATGCTGTCATGTGTATTAATATGTGTTTGTGCTATATTTATATGCAAATAAGCATATGTAGCATGATACTTATAAGCCTACAATTTTCAAATAATAGGAAAACAATAGATTATTAATGAGCGTATGCTTAATCCTGGTATGTCAGTGAATATAAGTGATTCCAGTCCAATTCATTCTCATTATAACATCACTTCAAATTGTAGCATATCTTGTTCGTGCATGTTTACACAATGATTGCACAAAACATAAGCAGCAAGATATTTTCTAAAGGCAGCGAAGCGTTTCAACGGGGGTGACCTATTTTCAGATTATTAGGTTTTATTGTGCTGTTATTGAACAAACAACATTCACATAACGTTGAATGTAAATAACGCTATGATAAAACATAACAAAAGACAATATGCCTGAGATTCTTAGGCATAAGCTAGGGCAATCAACAAGGAAAGAAGACTTCACGAGTTGTAGCTACAAAAGGTGTTCCACATTTGGCTGGTATATTATATGTAATGTTTTATAGCTACAAGAAAAGAGGAACACCTTATTTGGTCGTGAAGTATCGTTCACAAGGCTATGCTATGATTTTGATTAATGATTCTTGGGGAAGATTACATCTGTACGTGTTTGACATTATCGAACATCTAATAATTAAGCATGTAAGTGCCATCACACTTGGTTCTACATCGCATCAGGTCGTTGAACATAGTCGCAAATATTTACGTTATTATGTTATGGACGTCGGATTAACTCTTTTTATCACCGTTGTTGTGATACTTACACACATATAATATATACACGATACATACCTGTAATAGGGAAACTTTCAAAGTTGGCTGGATTAGATTAGAGTTTTATCTTAACTTTAGTCTTCCAGAACTACGTTTATTTTGACGGGGTGTATAGTAAAATGTTGTGTATTCCTATTGACTAACATCTTCTTTATGCATTTTCTTTTCTGGTTGATGAATTCGGTGCTAAAATTGCATTTTTCTCTTAATGTTGGTTTAAACATATTTTTATTGTAAACCTTTCTTCGAATACATTCGAATCTGGAGCATAGTCACCAAATTACGTCATCTATAAAGATTTAATCTACAAAAATAAATAGATAAGGTTAACCACTGGTGTCCTGCATCCGATAAGCCTTCTAAATCAACCATATTTATGGAAAAAATGGTAAAGTGTCATCATTAGTTTTTCTTAATCGTTTCCGTGTTCAACCTAAGTTTCCTCGTAAAATAAGGGATTGTTTATACCGAAAATTATGGGCTGATTTGTAAAGCGAGTCTTTCTTCCTCTCTCTATATGCAAGAGGATTCAACATGTTAAGACTTGGACTGTAAGCTGTTTTTCTAGGTATATATTAGGGTGTTCACATTTTGAACTTTGTGTTTGAGCTTTGAACTATTTTTGCGCTTCGATTTTACTAAACAAAATCAATTCTCCATCCTCAAATTAAATCAATTTATATTACATTTGATATAACATCATATAAAAAAAAACAGTATAACCAGGATCCCGTTACAATGATATTCTTTTTTTACAAGCATATCTCACAATAATTTAAACCCTGAATGACATAGAGCTTGATATTTACAAAAAAACCTCTTGGTTCGATTATATTTACAAGAGGCAGCGTTTATCTAGGTCAAACAAATTATGTGTTTGTGCTCTGCATTTTCTTTGAAACTGTTATGTATATGAACTATTTTATAGGCTTCAGAATACTCAACTATTCAAATCCGGTCAATCTTATCTCAGCAGATCTACGCGTCTTATCTTAGAAGACATACGCGGCTCACTTCCAGAGTTCCCCTTTATATTATGGGAAACCAGTATGGGGCATTTAAATACAACTGTTATATGTCATTTATTTGCAACAGCATTGACATATGTGTTGAACAACCCGAACAAATTGTATCTGACTTGAGCATACCTATTAGGTTGGTAGCGAGTGAATTAAAAACAGTAGAGCTCAGGGTTCAGGGTTCAGGGTCTCAAAAAAAACAGAAGCGCGCCTAACATAATACCACCAAAGTGCTCAGTTGTTTGCAACATACGAAAACAATGCGAAGATACAAATTGGCGATACGTTTTGCCAACTTACATACTAGTATGTCTTGAAACAAGCAATTTTAAAGAGTTCTACCACCCGATGTCGATGATCTTCGTCGTTCGACAATTGATAGAAAAGGCAAAGAACATCAACTTAATATATTTCAAAGCTGCCTTTGACACATTATGGAGGATGGTACTATGGAAATGCTTCAGACCATCGGCTTAGACCCTAAGATAGTAGAACAACTATACAACAGTACGGAAAGAGCAGAACTTGATCTGGCAAAAACGTGAAATAATCCAATGGTTTAAGGTTGAACAATACAACGCGCCCTTCCTTCCTTCCAATCGCAACATAGGCGGCCGAAACATGGACCATAAAACCCGATGATAGCAGAAAACTGGAAGTCATTGGAATTCAAAGTCTGAGGTTCATCTCCAGTGTGTGGCTGCCCGATTAAACACATGGTGCACCCTAATCCGAGAGGACATAGGCTTACCACGGATAACAACAGAATGCAGAGCGTCCGAAAGGCTAGACTGGCGGAAATCGGTAGGATCCGGGGAGGGTTAAGCAAAGGATAGACTGGCGGAAAGAGGTAGGATCCGGGGAGGGTTACGCCCGTTAGTCAAGTTAAGTCAAGTGTGAAAACAATACATAACATATAGAAATATTCGAAATATTTAAAAACACAATCATTTGAAATAAATTCGAGTTAATCAATTAAAGTATCCTATAAAGGGTTGCTTTGTATGTTTTTCAAAAAATGTGTTATCGTTCCAAGACCGTGTAAGTACTTAACAGCTTGAATGCACAACATAGATATCGTTTGCTTTATTTGATTTATTATAAGATGCACTTTCCGAAGTTACGTTATGAAGTGCAATACACATGCGCTTATGAAGCTTGTGTAGAAAACCTAAAATCTAAACCTAAAACTATATATTTAGCATTCATGTCCAATGTATATTTAGTGTTTTATACACGTTTCTAGAAATACTATTGATACACAACAATAATAAGAATCAATCGCATTTCTAAGTGGTATTTGTCAGGTATTTTGCGATGGAGAAGGACGCATTTTTTCGATGAAATATCCCAAGCATGATCCTAATGATAAAAGGGACTCACAGTGATTGGCAAAATCTTCCACAGCTACAAATATTTACAGGAGGATATCAACATTGTATATTTGATCAAAATATCCAAGGATATTGACTATATAGTGATATTGTTTGAATGTAATTTACATTAAAAACACGTCTACGTCGCTCATTAGGTTTAGCATTAAATAAGTTTAGGTTAGCATTAAATAATATCTATGTCGATCTTTCGTTGCATATCCGAGACCGCGGTAACAGGAAATTGTTACATTGAATTTCGTAACGCCAGTGCCAGCGTGTTACACTGCGCCTGCAACTGTCAGAAGTATATACCAGAGCTTAGAGGGACTTGGAAACAGGATGCGTAAGGGGTGAAAAACACGAAGAAATGTTTTAAAATACGACATCTTTGCTTTAATTTAATCGCGATCTGATAATTTTTCGTTCGAGTGTCGGTACGAGACACCAACAATTCGCTGAAGTTGATCAAATGATCATTTTTGTTAAACTAATAGTTATAAGTTCACGATTTTCACTTTTTTTCCTGAACCATTGTAGTGGGACTTAGTAGTGATAATTTAGTAATTAGTCTACGGAGTATTTGGTGAGTTATATGGCAACACTGTCTCCATGTTTCGAAAGGGTTTATTATATCTATATTCTATTGCTTATGTGAATTGAAGAAAATCACATTAATTTTTACATATAGTCCATTGCTTATGTGATTTGATCTATGTTTCTGCATCCAGTATTATATTAATGCAGTATATTTAAGCAATGAACATCCATCAATCCAACTCAATAGCACGATTACCTAGATGGTATGAAATGATATGTTATCAATCAACATCTGAACGAAATCGTATTTATATATACAATACAATTCAATACAATACAAATATAGATATAACGTGCTGATTTTTAGAACTGGTTCTATTCATACTGACAAAACCTAGATACCAAAGCTTAAAAAAATATAGAAACATATACGTCACCTAACAATACGACACTAAAAGGTATATAAATAGAGGCATCTAGTCATCATATTCAATACTAAATAGGTGTGTTTAAAAAAGTTTCATATATATTTGAAAAGCCTGTTTGAGAAGAGTCACATGCGATACGAACTGGATAAAATCAATACAACTCTTTGAGACATCAATAAATCTTCGATTGCTGGGATGGTGGAAAAGGCAATCAACATTCTATCAAAGGATGCCAATGGATTGTTTTTCTTTGTCGAAGGTATGTTTAATGTGTGTATATGTTTGTATTATAAAGAGAATTAACAAAAACGTGTTCATCGTCTGCCAAGTACATGAAAATTGTTTTGCCTAGTTTTTTACTTCTTTTTTTAAGTGGGACGAAGCTTTCTTTTGTTAGAGACGGAAGTGCCTTAAGGTTGGGCCAATGTGTTTTATTTTATGTTTAATACCAAGCACAATCATTCAAATGTGCTTACCATTGCTGGATATTCGACCAGGGCATACTGACATACTCAGTTATTATTGTATAATCGTATTTAGAATGATTGACTGGGGTCGTGGTTATAGAATTCTGACACGCTTTGATTATTATCGATATTTCTTACCACGTCTTAACCATACATTTCATCAAGGCCATTTAACTGAAGTGATAGAGCTAAGCATCAAAAAATATATTCCCAACCTTCCGTTCGAATTTATCAGCGTTCATCCGCGCAACATACATGTTATGCTTTAAACTTCAGGGCACATATGTATGAGCATATAGTAGTTTATTCCTTCTGTTCATCATGAATAATTTTTTTTTTCAGGTGAACCCACCATTAGACCAGTTTTGCAAATTTATTGCAAACTGTTCGAAACGGATTATTTCGTGGTTGTTCGTGTGTATGTCATTGTAAAAAGATTATTATACTCGAAACATGAACAATTTTACATTCCTAGCTTTATCCACTTAATTTTGAATTTATCATAAACTGTAACTGTACAACTCACCATGTGTATACGTACTACGTACACTGCGCAATATTTCAAAGAATAGCAAACGACTTAATCGCTTGTTAATCAAAAAGGATATTGGCCTAACAAGACCGCGTCTTAAGTTTGTCTATGTTAGTCCATGAAAGTTGTTATTTTGCTTAAATTACACTAAAAGCGTTTTTGTGGTGTCATGGTCTTGTCTTGTAATGTATATGTATGTGTCTGTATGAATGTATATGTACTTTATATATGAAAAATACTAAAAATACAATAAAAAAAAAAAAACAAAAAAGACCGCGTACCGATATCCATAAAACGCATCGATACATATTTTAACTGGTCTGTCACACAATGGTATTACACTATAATAGAAAATAAATGAAACGCGATTATCATGATGAATGTATTCACTATGATTTCAAACGGTTGTTCTATGGATTATTGAACTAGAAAGATGACAAAGAAACTGATCACTTGATTTGATCAGCACAAGGAGGCATTTATAGTTAACTTGACTATACCTCTTAAGTAAATCTTTGAAAAGTAAGATCTGTTTTTAATATCGCCTGACGATTTGCAAAAATAAAGGCCCCTTTGTGTTTTAAAATAATCATTTTCTGTATCATTATCATTGTCACTGTGATGATCATATGATCATATGATAATCTTTTTATTAAAATGTACATTGACATTTTGAATATCAAGTTGAGAAAGCTATGGATCTGACATACCTGAAAAATCATAAACACATTTGATTGTGGAACATACGACAGGACCTTAGCTTCCATTTGATAGAATCGACTGAGCGGTTGCGATACAGTGAAAGTTATATCAAATTAAAGCTAACACCCTGTAGTATGTTCTACAGTCAAATTCATTTATGATATTTGAGGTTGGTCAGATCCATGGCTCCCTCAACCAAATATTCCAAATTAAAGTAAGTGACTGTATTAATGCAGTGGGTGTAATTATAAAACTAAGTGGTACGTTGATTCTATTGTGGTAATTTATATTTTTCATTTTGATTCATATCATTTAAAAATAATCATTGCTTGCTCAGTTCTTAAAACTCAATGTCACTGAAGTAATCTAATTACAACAGTCCACTATGCGTTTTTTTTATCGAATCATTATTTGATAATATACAAATAGGGTAGGTTGATAGAGACGTAATTAATGTTAAATAAAATACATCGGTAAACAGTAGTGGCTCTTTCAACTAGGTTATTATCCTTCCCAATACTTTAAGCAAGCTCAATATTATTGCCATGAAAAACAGAACATTCAAACTTGATTTCAAATGCACACATACTAAATTTTATATAATTGTTTTGTTAAACATATCACGGAGTTATATGTTTTATTCAAAGATATTTAAGGTAACATCAAGCGTAATATCTATAATAAATTAATAATACATACGTTCCAAAAGACATGCAACAATTATCATATACCTTTATTAAATCATATAAACAGTGATGTTCATTTTCAAAGGTTCCCATTGCTCCAGCTAGAGAACCAAAAGTGTTCCATATTACTTAGTTGTGACCTTTAGTTAAATTGACTGAATGAAAATAGATCGATGGATATATATATATAATAAAGGATTAATGACAAATTGTCAGAACGAATATGTATTTTGTTCATGAAAGTACAACCACATTGTACGGCAAACAGAAGTCATATAAATTACCATCGATCATTTATGTTAAGGCATGAGAATTTGAAATGCAATCGCATGATTGACGATACTGAGCCTAAATTTATGAATTATTTTACAACTTATACAATACATTTGTTAAAATATATAAAATATATTCAACACATATAATAAAAAGTAGTTACATCTTGTTATGCATGATATATCAAATGCACGCGAGATTAAGTCATTCAACACAAACTAATATGACTTACGACTTGTAAGAATGACAACGATCAAGCTCTTACCTATCGGAAAATATCACTTAAAATAAATAAATATGCAAACATCGTTTTTTAACAGTTCACCTATATATGTAGTCATAATTGAATGTGCTGTAACTGATATATTGTTCAGGAAGTTGTTCAATCGAGGTTGTCACTAGCCCTTTATTACTCCTAAAACAATAGTTGTTCATCTTTTTTAATTTTTTTAATATTTTTTTTCTAGAAACACTATCAAACATAAACTTAAGTATTTATGTTTTCAAAGAGGACATTATGATGTCTAGGTGTTTCTAAATAAGCACAAAAATGTTCAACATAAAACAGAACCAAATGATGAAAACGTATTTTGTAATATGTTATTATAGCATATTAATATTTGTTCAAGCATTCACTATGAACTAAAAAAATCGTTATAAGTAAATTTATAACAAATCGTTTATATTTGATTTTAGTGAGAAAAGCAATTCTAGTACCATTACTTACAGGTTCCATAAATGAAGATTCTCTCGACGATAGAATCACCCTATGCATAATGCTGAAACATATCATAAAGGTTACAGGTTGGTTATCACTAAAACATCAAATAATAGTACACTTAAATAGTGTTATATCGATGTATATGATGTATAACAATACATAAATATATATATATTGAATACATGTATACCACTATCAATGTTTAGATTGATCTGTCGTGAAAGAATTAAATTGAATTTGAAAAATTTGTATTGCATTTTGATTATTACATATTTTCCAATTAAACATAAGAAACAGACATTAGTAAATCATCTTATAAAAGAACACATTATCAAACATTGTTTTCAAGTAATAGAGGTATCATTCGACTCACATAACTTGCATGTTGATCTGGACATAATCTGTGATCTGTCTTGGGTTCCCTTGTTTTAAAAGGTTATGTTATATATTTATTGGTGAAATACGAATTTACGTGTATTGATTAATTGTAATTGTATAAAAAAGAGTATATAATTATTGTATTATATGTATACTTTAGGAACTTTTGAACGTTATGCTTATTCATAATGTAAGGAAAGATTGTTTAATATCATTGTTCACCACAAGAACTAAACAAAGCTGAGTAGACACAAATATTCTTCGCAAAACGCCATGTCGGCTGAATAACGGTATCGTAATATCCCATAATGTGATAGATGATGCGAACCAGGTTGGCGTAGACATAATAATTGAAATATCGACAAAGGACAAAAACGAATATTACAGAATATTTTGCATCAACTATCATTTCGCACAATTTATTGCAAATGGTATACTGGTAACCAAACTGTTATGCAAACAAGTTCAATAGCAATTATGACAATGACGGGGGTGAATAATTGTCACATGATAACGAAACATCATACAGGAAAACACAGGCTCATGGAACTGCCGGAGCTTCACAATCAAGCAATAGATCTACAATAAGTTCATATGCAAATATCTATAAATCGGGCATGTCTGTTGCGATATAGCTAGAAAAGGATGACGGTTAAATGATGTAATGTAAGTATGGCCAATATGGCATCATCCGATGGTTTAGATACCTACATGGCCCCATAACGATACCATAGGTTGTGCTTAATTCACAATAAATCAAAGTTGCTTATCTAGTCCAATCATTCATACATCGACGAATATTGGTCAATTAGATATGTCTATCTGAAACCATGGTGTTTTTGCACCTACTCCTTGTGTCGGAATCTCTGCATGAATGACTGCATGGACACATTTAACATTAAACTTCTCAAACCTTTGGGAACCAGGAAGGGTAGATCAAGTTATTAGTATGTTTACATGTGGTAGTTAGTATTGACGCAAAAGCTGCAGAAGTCGGCTAGAACAGCTAAAAACATGACCAAACATCCATGACTTCTGGCAAAAACTAGAGTGACGTAACGCGGAAACCACTTAATGGAATCGATTTTTCTAAATAAAATTAATGCTGGTATTTGTCATACTTTCAAAGTGATATTTACAAATATATCATATTGTAAGTTTACAAATACATGCATCTTAGTGAAAATGATAAGGATGATCATTTACCAGTATATTGTTAGTGTTTGTGTGAATTTATTTATTCGATGTCATGAAATGCTGCTTTTAGATAAATTTGGTATGTCTGTCCAATAGATGAATGATCATCTAAACTTATGATCAGCATTTATATGTCGGTATTTAGATTTTCTTAAGTAAGATGCTGACCTCTGTTGTCAGCTTCAATGGTTTGTCATTGCTCATTAATTGTGCACGATTTGCCGCAAGCCAAAATCGAATTTGATAGGAAAGAGCTAATATGAGGCGCCTCTTCTGGCAACATGAAAATATGTCCTGATCATGGCCAGTGCAGCTCAACAGGTACTGTGGTTTATCATACCACACGCGTATACACCTCTCTGTTTCTAATTGGTGTATAAGCTCCCCATATGTTGCATCCGCCCAAGCAATTCGACAAGGTTCAATATCTTTCATTTTAAAGTCTTCTATTTTTTGCAAGATAACAAACATACAGTTCTTGAGCATATAGGAGCTTATATATTTGACAATATCAATAGGCTCCAGTAATTGAAACACTTTTCTGTTTAGACCTGGCTGCGCACAGATCGCCGTTAGACGCAGAGCTTTGGCCAGGATGTAGCCGTTGCGCACGTGCTCAGGAAGGGAGGCCATGAGTGCCTGCTCACCCGATGAATACGAAATTGGAAATTGGTCAGTACCCTCATCGAACCGTGATACTTTTACCAACGCATAGTATTCATTGCATTTTACATGCAATGGCAAAGGTCTTCCTGGAGAGTAATTTGTGTATGTCAATGCAGGAGCAAGGTCAATCGAGATATTCAAATTTTGGAATCGATCACTATTGTATTTCACAACAAGCCGAGGAATTTTGTCTTCGAATTGCAAGGCAAATTTACCCAAGATCATACTGTAGTTTCCATCTTCATATGACAACTGGTCATGACCTTCCTGGATGACAATGTCAACCGCATTGACAAAGTCGCGATTCAATTTACAGGGCATCATATTGCCTAATGAATTGCAAAGGTGCTCTAAAGCAGAATTGGCTCTAAATCCAACAGTATGATCCACCGAGCCAGTATGAACTATATTATCATTGTTATTCAAACGACAAACAATATCAACTTCATCGGGCAAAAAACACTTCGTTCCTTCAGCCATGCTGCCCGATAATATAGGTGTAAATACCAAGTGCTTGAGTCTTGTATCACAAGCAAATTTATCTGAAATATGCTTTGCAATTGCAATGGCTGCATTTGCCATATTTTTGAAGTCTTCCTCATAAAACTTACATAGCTTACAGTTTTTTACTGCAAAAAGAATATCATTTTGCTGACAAATTGATGTATGCTTGTCTGCTTCTCGGAACATTTTAGTGTTAATCATTTCAGATGTTAGTGCAAATGATCTGATTTGATAGATATGGAATTCTTTTGTATTTTTGGAACAATCGATTTCATGTTTTGTTGAGGCTATTAGGTCATCTACAAGTCTTTGTTTCCATTTGATTTCTAAAGCTCCCTTTGCATTTCGTAAAATAAAATCAAGCTTACTTTTAGATCTGAGTTGAGCCGCACAATGAGCGGCCGTTTCGTTATCTTGCAATGTGCTATCACAATTAAAAGAAAATGCATGTAATCGCCTACATGTATCAAATCCTGCATACTTCACAGCAAGTGCCATTGTTGCTTGAGAAGTCCTGAAACCTTTGCCTTTAGATAAGAGATCTGACAGCAATTCATTCCCTATGACAGAAATCTCAAAATCTGGAGAAACAAATATTGGATTCATCAAAAAGAGATCCAGTGCACTGAAACCTCCATTAGTTAACAAAGCAGCACATGCTGCGAATCTGCAATGGTCCATGAACATGCGCAATATTGTTTTCTGATTTTTGGAATACATTTGCCAAAAGAAAATATAGTGTAATGCTGACAAGCCGTCATTATTCTGAAGACATATATTGCATTGCGGATTGCTGAGCAACAGCTTCACGCACTCACGCAACCCATATCCACATGCAAGCATCAATGCATTTTTTCCACCGTGAGTACGGAGATTGACATCAATGCCGTTAACTGCCATGATTTTGCGAAAAAGGTTCATGTACATATTACGACGTGCTGGACGTTCGAATGTAAAAACACAGCATAGCAATAATGGTGTGTAGCCTAAATTGCCTTGTTCATTGACGTCGCATTGTTGTTGATCAAGGAGAGCATCGGCAGCATCAAGGTCATCGTTGAGGATCGCATTAATCAGTGAATAGGTGGATGGGTTTTTATTGTACCAAGAAGCCATATTGATGATAGTATCTAGCTGGATATTTTAGTAAAACACGTTCTGTTTGTGTAAATTTTATTGTTATTAAAAATCAAATTAGTTTCTATGCATAGTGTACTGGTTTATCAGTGGCTATGTATTGTATACGTTTTACGATATAATTGTGAAACTAACTGCATGAATCGATTCCCATTTGTTATGGCAGGTTAAAATTTAAGAGTGGAATGACATTTATTAAGGTCCAAATCATTGTGCCTTCTAGACTTATGAAATTTAAATAGCTTGATTGAAGTGATTGTAGTAAAACCGGGTTGCAAGCATACATATTTAACTACATACTAATTCGGCTGGAAATTATGCCACAAGAGCTATTTACCGTTAATTAAAAATCCTTCAACAAATAATCAACGCATGATCATAAGAAATGTAAGGCTTATTATACGATTAAAAAGAAGTTATAATGTGTTGATTGTGGTAAGTGTTTAGTTTTAATATATTAAAATTGTGTTTTATAAATTTATGAAATGTTTGTTAAGAATAACTGCATATATCCGAGAGTCACCTGTAACAAAACCAAAATTGATGTTTAAAAATTGAATACATTGATAAAGACTCGAGACTCTTTTTCTGAAAACATGACGTATTATTCCTTTCTAATGTTCTTATCATTCTATTATCCATATATTTTTGTTTGACAATAAAGCGTGTGTTACAGGTTTAGTAAGCAGATGAGTTTATTCATAGCTTAGAATATTTTATTATGTTTTTGTTTTATACTGCAGAAATTTACAGTGATAACATTTACTTAAACGGGAAGGTGATTTTAACGTTGACATCAATAATAACATATATTTATTTTGCTTTGCCAAAGTATTGATGAGTGTCCGTGCTGGCCAGTGTTATATATTTAATCAAACGTGGCCTGATCTTTGAATTAGTTTATATTTAGTTTATATTTAGTTAGTTTATATTTAGCGCATTTATTTCATTATTGCTTTTACGATTCAAAACGAAATTGAATAGAACATTCTTGTATGATGATAGCTAACAAAAATATATATACTTATGAAGAGATTGCATTTAATTATTAAGCTTAAATAAACAACTTATGCAATGCTACTTACGTATAATTATGATTTGTTTTACTGATGAATGCGATGGAGTTGGTTTGCGTGCTGAACTTAGATTTCAGTTATCTGAAATATTGAACAGCACAGACTATGACAGAAATTATAAGTGAGTTTAGCAGATTATGTGTCATAGATCAACAACGCTTAAATTTCTCGTTTATATGATTTGCCAAAAAATATGTTATATGCTATAAAAAGTAAGCTATCCACATAAACTAATATTAATAGATTACATTTTCTAGATGTTATGTCTGTTTATTATGAAAATTATTGTTAAAGGAGTATATTCAACAAAATACTGACCTAAATATTTACAAAGCGGCAAAATCAAAATAATATTCCAATAACACTGATGATTAATCAATGATAAATCCAAAGTGTTCGTAAGGCTTTTATCATCACTAAGCCTGCAAAATGTTCTTTGCGTTATCAAAATCTTTTTTTAACCGTGGTACTCGTCTTTTGTTCCAAAATCTTTCCTTGAATACTTCTTTTCGTAAAAGTTTTTATTCTTTTTGCTGCATTTTTTCTTGAGATCACTCAGATAGAGAAACATTAATTGTTTTCACGACCATTAAGTTTATTTCATTTAAAAATAATAAAATCGTATAATAATGTCAATTGCAAGATATGTAAGTAAATTCATAGATAAATTCCTTGAACCCAAAATATATAAATTGCATGTCTACAATAAGTAAAATAAATATATTTTATTCAGGGGTTTTCTTTTGACTTATAAAGGTTAAACTATAAATTCATGAATTTTAAACTTGTAAATGAAGTAAATGAACCTGTAAATGAAGACAAATATATATATTTCCTGTCACTGTAAACTTGTAAATGAAGTAAATAAACCTGTAAATGAAGACAAATATATATATTTCCTGTCACTAATAAGTGTGAGAATACATAATCTGTTACAGTTCAACACTTGTTTTGAATTCCAAATTACTTGGCTACACCAAAAATACTAAATTTATGTTGCAAGAAGAAACACTCTCCACTCGATGGTATTGTTTTTTATCCCATAAGTTTCTTAAATAAGCAGTAGAAGTAATATATTAATGGAAATACCAATTTTATAGTAGCAACAGACATAAGCCCCATATAAATGGGGTTGAATAATATTGACATATATTGGAATAATGCTGTATTTATTAAGGTATAAATAAAACCATGAATGAATTAGATGGTTATATATCAAATGATTATTTGTAGTTTATCATGAATGATTGATGAATACACGTGCAATTCATCTTTGATTCATTTTAATTAAATACTAAAATCCATCATAATGCATAAATGTTACTTTTTACAATGAAAAATCGTGCCCATTATAATATATGCTAGTCTTAAAATATAATTAAATATATTCATGTGAGTTTGTGAAATATATTCATATGGGTATTAATAACCGCAGCATGATAATAAAAAGGTTTCTGATTTTCACAAAAAATGATAAATAGACTGTTGATGAACTAATGCTAAATCCTGACGTTTATCAAAATGATTCCAATCCAATACATTTCCTGTATTACAGAATTACTCAGTGTATGCAATAATGCTTCTTCGTTATATTTACACAACTTTACAAAGCATCGAGGCCATTCACACGCTTGACATATTTTTATCAGATTATTTGCAGCTTACAAGTTGACGCTTTGCTATTGAATAAAAGACCCTTGAATTACATAGGATTTCAACAGCGCTCCATTTAATAAGCATAAAATACAAAACATAAAATGAGAACTCATAAAGGAATATGCCGTTCTATCACCACTATGATTGAAAAGTACTTTGTATTGTGTGTGTTTCGAATATTTGTTTTGCCAGATGGTTTCGTCTTCCGATATGGAGTGGGTTTCTCGTAAGAAAATGATAGCACTTTTTTGCTGATTTAGGAAATGGAAAAGAGGCAACCGGTTAGAGCGATCTCTTAAGCCCCTACAATTTTAACTTATGCATTTTATTCATTTCATGTATTTGTTTCATTGAATGTGTTTGGCGTTGATATGTAGTTCCATTATCATATCTTTACTTACAGTACAGTTATATGATACACGAAACGATTTTTTCCTTTACACTTTATTCCTTTCAATTTGTTCTCCAAAGATTCATCTGATTTGCGGGTTATGTTCCAACACAACTTAATGACTTATTTTGAGGGAGATTAATTACAATAAAAATCAATATTTGTGATAAAATAAATATAAAAGTCAGTAATATGAATTATATATAGATACATCAGATTTATATACTTATATGTTATTTCGAGTGTATAATTATTCAATTGCAAGTAAGATATTATTTGGCAAGTATGATATTATTTTGAAGTCATATATTAATGGAAATAACAATTGTATACACGTAACAGACACATGCCCGTTGCAGAAGGTTATAGCATATAAATGGGGTTGAATATTATTGACATATATTGAAATAATGCTATTTTCATTAGGGTATACATAAAACCATGATTGAATTGGATTGTTATATATCAAAATGATTACTTTTAGCTTATTATGAATGATTGATGAATACACGTGCAATTCATCTTTGAGTCATTTTAACTAAATATTAAAATCTATCATAATGCATAAATGATACTTTTTACAATGAGCCGTCGTGCCCAATATAATATAATGCTAGTCTTAAAATATAATTAAATGTATTCATGTGAGTTTGTGAAATATATTGATATGTGTATTAATAACCGTAGCATATTAATGAAAAACATTCTGATTTTCACAAAAAAAAGATAAATAGACTGTTGATGAACTATTTCAATCCAATACATTTCCTTTATTACAGAATTACTCAGTGTACGCCATATTGCTTCTTCGTCATATTTACACAACATAAAAAGCAGAGAGGCCATTCACACGCTTGACATATTCTTTTCACATTATTTGCAGCTTACAAGTTGACGCATTGCTATTGAATAAACGGCCCTTGAATTACATAGGATTTCAACAGCGCTCCATTTAATAAGCATAAAATGCAAACATAAAATGATAACTCATTAAGGAATATGGATTCAAATATATCTTTATATTTATCTCTACATTTTGTAACATTCATTCTATGTTGTATATGTCATTGAGTATTTTTCTTCACCTTGTTCTACGTCGTAACAGGTCATTCAAAGGATATCCTTGTTGTTTCGTTATTTTCGATGTGGAATGAATGTCGGTTATAAGTCGTCGTTGTAATACAAGCAGAAAAAAAACATCTTAGCAATCCATTTTTATTTTTTTGCTTTTTTCTTAATCAACTGGATAACGATAAACATTTCAAAACGTCCTGTTGTGCTTGATTATGGCCAAAGCAAAAATCTTATATGTTAGTGTCAACCAGCGGAACACATTTTATCTGGGTTTATCTGCGAACATGTATATTCCTCGTACCAAATATACCTTTATATATGTTTTAATTTAAGTCCTTTCTGGACTCCTATACAGTTATAAAAACATTGATGAGCTAGTGGACATAGTTCACATGCATACTGAACACGACATGTTAAAGGCATATTTGATCACAAGATATATTTTGTCTGTATTTTGATATAAAACGACATTGACAGCTATGGGAAAAAATAGCATGCACGTTAATTATCCTAAGGTTTTGACCAATTGGGATCCCGCTTTGATACCAGCACATCACATGGCAAATATTTGCATTAATAAGAATTTTGTTAATGTATGAAGGCAGCAGGTTATTCATAACAAACATATCAACTCGGCACATAATCTTTGCAATAAGTCTACTCGATCAATACATAGAAATAATAAATTATTGTGCAACGATATTCGTAATAAAAAAATATGTAAGAATATTGAACATAGGATTAATTTTCACATACAAATTTCCGCCTATGACAAGGTTTTGCCATGTTATTTTATGAATTAAGAAAGTTTTTAAATTATCGAGGAATTCGATTCTAGCTGCGTCTGTGTTTGGCGCCTAGATATTTATGAAGAGATTTTTTTTCTGTTTGTCTCTATTTCAAAGAATTGTATTCTAACTGACCTGACAATTCCACTTTTTATAGTGCTTATAGAATTGAGATTTGGATTATTGTTTGACCAGCCGGTTTATCACCACTATGATTGAAAAGTACTTTGTATTTTTTGTGTTTCGATTTTTCGTTTTGCCAATCGGCTTCGTCTTCAGCTTTAGAGTGGGTATCTTGTATGAAATTTATAGCACTTTTTTGCTGTTTTAGGAAATGGAAAAGAGTCAACTGTTTTGAGCTATCCCTTAAGCACCTACAATTTTAACTTATGCATTTTATTTATTTCATGTATGTGTTTCATTGAATGTTTGCGGCGTTGATATGTTGTTTCAGTACCACATCTTTCCTTACAGTACAGTTATATAAAACACAAAACGATTTTCTCCTTAACACTTTATACCTTTCAATTTGTTCTCGAAAATCGTCCTTCTAATTGCAACTTAAGCGACAAAAACGTAAACCATAAAGCTCGATGACAGCAGGAATTGGAAATGCAATGTGAGGTGATGTCATCTCCAATGTGAGGCTGCCCGATAAAAGACAGGGTGCACCCAAATACGAGAGGAAATCATCTTACCACGGGCGACTGCAGAATGCAGAGCGTACGAAAGGCGGAAAAAGGTAGGACCCGGGGAGAGTTACGCCCATAAGTCAAGTTAAGTCAGGTTTAAAAACAATACATAACTGTAGACATATAAGTCAACTAAGTTTCATATTTAAAACACAATCATTTGAAGCAAATTCGAGTTAAGGTTACTTATAAAGAGTTACTTTGAATGTTTTTAGAAAAGTGTTATTGTTCCAAGACCGTGTAAGTACTTAACGGCTTGGAGGCACAACATAAATATCGTTTGATTTATTTGATTTATTACAAAACGAAGTTATTTTATGACGTTCAATACACATGAGCTTATGAAGCTTGTGTAGAAAACCTAAACCTAAACCTAAAAAGATATATTTACCATTCATGTATAATGTAGATTTAGTGTTTTAAACACGTTTCCCGGAATACTATTAATACAAAACAATAATTAATAATATTTTCGCATTTTTAAGCAGCATTTGTCAAGTATTTGTGATGGAGAAGGACACAATCTTTTGCAAATACGATGGAATATCCCAAGCATGACCCAAATGATAAAAGGTAACCAAAGTGATTGGCAAGATCTTCCAAAGCAACAAATATTTACAAGATGATATAAACATTTATATTTTATCAAAATATCCAAGGATATTGACTTCATAGTAATGTTGTTCGAATGAATGTAATTAACATTAAAAAAACCACGTCTACACCGCCCATTTTAGTAGCATGGCCAGGTTTAGTAGCATTATAGAATAATATCGATATCGATCTTTCGTTGCATATCCGACACCGCGGTAACAAGAAATTGTTACATTGAATTTTGTAACGACAGTGCCAGCGTGTTACACTGCGCCTGCAACTGTCAGAAGTATGTACCAGAGCTTAGAGGGACTTGGATACAGGATACGTAAGGGTAAAAAAAAAACACAAAAAAAAATGTTTTAAAAAACGACCTCTTTGCTTTCATTTAATCGCAACCTAGTAATTGTTCGTTCGAGTGTCGGTACGAGACACCGCCAATTTGCTGAAGTTGATCAAATGATCATTTTTGAAACTAACATTTATAAGTTCACGATTTTCTTTTTTTATTCTTGAACCGTTGTAGTGGGACTTAGTAGTGATAATTGAGTAATTGGTATGCGGAATATGTATTTGGTTAGTTATATGGCAACACTGTCTCCATGTTTCTAAAGGGTTCATTCTCTCTATATTCAAGTGCTCATGTGAATGGAAGAAAATTACATTAATTTTTACATATAGTCAATTGCTTATGCGATTCGATCTATGTTTCTGCATACAGTATTATATTAATGCAGTATATTTAAGCAATGAACATCCATCAATCCAACTCAATAGCACGATTACTTAGAAGGTATGAAACAATATGTTATCAATCAACATCTGAGTGATATTTTATTATATATACAATACAATTCAATACAATACAAATGTAGATTTAACGTGCTGATTGTTAGAACTGGTTCTATTCATGAACACTGACAAAACCTAGATACGATAGCTTAAAACAATATAGAAACATATACGACACCTAACAATACGGCACTAAAAGTTGTATAAATAGAGGCATCTAGTCATCATATTTAATACTAAATCGGTGTGTTTTATTTTTTTTCTTATATATTTGAAAGGCTTGTTTGAGAAGAGTCACATCCGATACGAACTGAATAGAATCAATACGACTCTAGGAGACATCAATCTATTGCTGGGATGGTGGAAAAGGCAATCAACATTCTATTCAAAGATGCAAATGGATTGTTCTTCTTCGTCGAAGGTATATTTTGTGTGTGTATATGTTTGTATATATAGCGAGAATTAACAAGAACGTGTTCATCGTCTGCCAAGTTAATGAAAATTATTTTACATAGTTGTTTACTTCTTTTTTAAAGTGAGACGAAGTTTTCTTTTGCTAGAGACGGAAGTGTCTTGAGGTTGGGCCAATGTGTTTTACTTTGTGTTTAATAACAAGCGCAATCATTCACATGTGCTTACCATTGCTGGATATTCGACTCAGGGCACTGACATACTCAGTTATTATTGTATAATCGTATTTAGAATGATTGACTGGGGTCGTGGTTATAGAATTCTTGACACGCTTTGATTTTGATCGATATTTATTGCTACGTCTTAACCATACATTTCATCCAGGCCATTTGACTGAAGTGATAGAGCTAAGCATGAAAATGTATATTCCCAACCTTCCGTTCGAATTTAAGCCGCGTTCACCCGCTCAACATACATTTTATGCGTTGAACTTGAGGGCACATTTGTATGAAAATATAGTAGTTTTTTCCTTCTGTTCATCATGATTTTTTTTTGTCTCAGGTGGACCCACCATTAGACCAGTTTTGCAAATTTGTTGCAAACTGTTCGAAACGGATTATTTCGTGGTTGTTTGTGTTTATGTCATTATTATACAACTCGAAACATAAACAATTTTACATTCCTGGCTTTATTCACCCTTAATTTTGAATTTATCATGAGCGACCCGTTCAAAAACTGTAACTATACAACTGCCGAACAAAGAATATAACTCACCATGTTTATACGTACTAGGTACACTGCGCATTATTTCAAAGAATAGCAAACGACTTAATCGCTTATAATACAAAAGAAAATAGGTCTAACAAGACCGCGTACCGATATCAATAAAGCGCGTCGATACCTATTTTAACTGGTCTGTCACGCAATTGTATTACACTTTAATTGACAATAAATGAAACGCAATTATCATGATGGATATATTCACTTTGATTTTAAACGGTTTATTAATGGATTATTTAACTAGAAAGACGACAATAAAACCGATCACTTGATTCAATGAGCACAAGGAGGCAATAATAGTTAACTCGCCTATACCTCTTAAGTAAATCTATCAAAAGTTAGATATGTTTTAGTATGTTTTAATATCACCTGACGATTTCCACAAATAAAGGTTTCTTTGTGTTTTAAAATGATTATTTTCTGTATCTTTACCATGATGCTCCCATTATGTGATATAGTCACTTTGATGATAATATGCTCATATGATAATTGTTTTTATATAAACAACGGCAGTTTAGACAGAACACTTTATTTATGTTTACCTAGCCCTGATATGTGAACAAAGGACAATAGTGAATTGCAATCGACTCGAGTCTTGCACAATCAAAACGGGTGATTCATGTGATAAATTATAATGCCTCTATTTCTAATTCTGCAAATGCAATCAAACTTCATGCATGTATTTTAAATATATTATGGTGGTTATCCGTTTAACATAAACACCTCCATGTCGAAATATGTGCGACTAAATTGATTACTTCCGTTAAACATAGTATATATTTACTTTGTATTCAGAGGCGAATTTGAAGTAAATTATGTAAGAGTCTAAATAACCGTATAAACACATGACGATGAAGTTTAATTTGATATAATTTAAAATTAAATCCTATCGTGGGAACATGATTTAAAATGCGATCAAGTTTTTAGTAGACTGCCATTTAACCCAATGTTAAACACAACTAATGTATGAGAGTTTATGGGGCTTTTTCGTTAACAAAGCCTTTTGATCTACCAGTAAACTTGGCAGCATGGGAAAGAGTTGCAGATGAAGTTTAATATTATATCATTGTGATTAAATTCCTATCGTGGGAACTTTGCTTTAAATATGATCAAAAACTAAGTAGACTGCCATTTAACCCAGTGTTATACGCCCACGTATAAAGGAAAGTTTATGGGGCGCTTTCATTAATAAAACCTTTTGACCCACCAGTCAACTTGGTACCATTAAAAAGAATTGAAGATGAAGTTTAATTTGAATTCATTTTGATTAAAATCCTATCGTGGGAACATTGCTTAAAATACGATCAAATACTTAGTAGATTACCATTTAACCCAATGATAAACGCTTACTTATATAGGAATGCTTATTGAGCTTTCTCGTTAACATAGCCTGTTGACCTATTACTAAACTTGATGCCATTAGAAACAGGACAGGATGAACTTGTACTTATACAATTTTGAATAAAGTCTTATAGCGGGAACATACCGTAAAACGTCATTTAAAAACTTGCATTTTCCCATTTAACCACATGTTTAAGATGTTTTAGGTCTTCATTTAACGCAGTGAAGACGATGCTCCTAATCCCGATGTTCACAAAAGCTATAAAGAGGGGGTTGGGCAAGTAAAACTAAAGAGTTCCAAAAAGTGTTTTTAAACTGCCGTGAAATGTACATTGAACTTTGGAATGTTAAGTTGAGAAAGCCATGGATCTGACATACCTGTAAAATCATAAATACATTTGATTGTGGAACATACGAAAGGATCTTAGCATCAATTTGATAGAATCGACTGAGCGGTTGCGATACAGTAAAGACCCTGCAGTGAAGACCCTGCAGTATGTTCTACAGTAAAATTTATTTATGATATTCGAGGTTTGTCAAATCCATGTCTCCCTAAACTTTATATTCCAAATTAAAGTAAGTGACTGTATTAATGTGGTGGGTGTAATCAAAATACTAAGTGGTAGGTTGAGTTATATTGCACCAATTTATATTTTGCATTTTAATTCATATCATTTGAAAATAATCACTGACTGCTCAGTTCTTAAAACTCAATATCACTGAAGTCATCTAATTACAGCAGTCGACTATGAGTCTTTTTCATCGAATCATTATTTTAATAATATACAAATAGGGTAGGTTGATAGAGACGTAATTCATGTTAAATAAAGATAAATCGGTAAACAATGGTTGCTCTTTTAACTAGGTTATGATCCTTTCCAAAACTTTAAGCAAGCTCGAAACCATGAACTAAAACTCAATATTATTGCCGTTTATGAATAGAGTCATGACAAACAGAACATTCAAACTTGATTTCAAATGCACACATACTACAATTTATATAATTGTTTTGTTAAACATATCACGGAGTTATATGTTTTATTCAAAGATATATAAGGTATAACATCAAGCGTAATATCTCTTATAAATTAGTAATTCATACGTTCTAAAAGACATGCAAAAATTATCATGCACCGTTATTAAATCATATAAACCGATATGTTCA